>JAOEGS010015670.1:11342-71939 GCA_025447755.1 Corythornis vintsioides | reverse complement strand
CCCCCCCCTCCCCCCCAACACTCCCCCCGCGATCCCGGCGGCTCCTCCCCGGCTCCGCGTGGGCGGTGCTGCCAGCCCCACCCCGCGGGACGAGCCGCCCCCGCTCCCCCGAGCAGCGCCCCGCGTCGCGCCCCCCGGGCGGTTTCGGTGCGGGGCTCCCCGGCTCGGCGCTGCGGAGTCCAGGGCGGCGGGTTTTCCCCGCGGTGCCGGACTTCGTCCTGGCCCCGACCTACAAGGAGCAGCGTGAAGCCGGGATGCGGTCACTTGGTCCAAGACATCGGTGTCCGGTCCGCCTAGGCGCCCGCGGGTGACCGTGGTGGGCAGCGGGTCGCTGCCGGGCCGGGGATGCTGTTGAGGAACAGCAGGGGACTCGGTGGCCGCGGCTGCGGTCAGAGTGATGCCGGTGCGGGGCTGTCCTGCAGCGGTGGGGAAGCTGGAAGGGCACTCGGCGGCCCCGGCTCGGTCAGCGCTAAGCCCCGGGCTGGCGTGAGCAGCTCGCTGCGGACCGGCCGGAGCCTCCGCGCCTCGGAGCGCTTGGCAGCTCGTGTGGTCTCCCCCCCAGCGACTCTGCCTGGCTCGAAGACTTGCAGGGATTGCAAGAAGGCTCCTGGAGAAGAAGACCTGTTAGGTCCCCCTTGCCACAGTGCCTGTCATCTCTTAGAGCGAGGAGTGTCACAGAAACGCTGTCCTTGGCATAGACCTCAGTATTAATAACCGAAGAGAATCAGACAAAACGCTGTGCTTCTGATAATTCCATCCTCGTTTAGATGCCAAAACGGACAGCTCACATCCCGCAACAGCCTTCCAGAGCAGAGACAGCTTGTCTTTCCTGGGAAATGCAATCTCTCTGGGATCAGAAAAGGTGTAAACTGTATAAATAAGTGGAGGTTTTAATGTTGAGCAAGAGTTATGGCTGTTAAGCTGCTGCAGCTACAGTTTCTACCTTAGTGGGTTTGGACTTTCTATCCTCAACTCGGAATTTCCTTCAGACACAGCACATGGTTTTGCAATTTGCTTGCTGTGTTGGTTTGTGGGTTGGTTATTTTTCATTCTTTTGGACACTTTCATGTAGTCTCGGTCTTACCTCTGTCTTCAGTCAGATGTTTACCTTCAAATGTTTTATTTTATGTAAGTGTTGATAATACCATCAGTATCTTTAAGCCCGAAAAAGCCACTAAATCGAATATACCGCTCCACATGCACTACATTCACCCCCGGTATGTTTTTGGTATCTTTTCCCACACTGGCTTGAACATCCCTTCCTCGGTGGCCATGGCAGGTCTGAGCAATTGATCCCCGGGACTAGTTTTGGCAAGTTGGAGAGTTTGGCTGCCTGAGCAGGGGTGCAGCTGAAAGCTGGGTAGTTTGTGCAGAGTCTGAGCAGATGAATCAGTAAGTCCTCAAGAATGCTTCAGGATCACTGGAACAGCTGGCATAAACAACTCCAGAACCTCATATTCCAGTAGTTGCAGCAGGAAATCAGGATGGGTAGGACTGCTGGACTCCATCCTCTGGAGAAAAGCTGCCGTTGAGCTCAGGGCTAGGCTTGGTTCTTGGGTCTGGGCTCCTCCTTAGGAAGCTCTGCAGTGACTGGGCTCTGTAGCACCAACTGGTGCATAAAGGATACACCAGTGAAGAACTTGAGGGCAAAGAGGAATGGATGTTGAAGTGCAGATCTTTGAGCCTTAGTAGAACTAAGAAGTTTAAATTTGGCCTGTCCTGGCTTTACTGAGAGCCCTTCAACTTCCTTACCTCTGGTTTGGGTAACTCAGGAGGGTTTCCTACAGAACACGGGGAATAACATTAAGGGAGATGCTGTTTTCAGTTAATACCTTTCAAAGCTAAGTATCTTGCATGGTATGCTCCAGTTCATCCTCGTGCATTGCTCTGGGTAGGTGTATTGGACTAGGCTGTGCAGCAGCAGGGGAGGCAGCTCCACAGTTCCCTGGTCTGCAGCACCAAGGCAGCCCCAGGACTGGCTCTTGATGAGAGATTACATCTGGAGTCCTGTGCAGGGGCTTGTGCCACGGGTATTTTTCCCCTTGCAGACAGCTCTCCTGCCTGATTTCAGCAGCTCTGCAGCCCTGGCTCAGTTGAAGTTCCTTTGATTTGTTTCATGGGTCTTGTGTTGATTAGAAGTGTATGTGTGTGGTGTAAGACTGCTCATAGAAATACCACTCACCAGCAGATAAAATCCTGCTTTTGCATAGTCACACGACCACCTATCTTCTACCATCAGCGTGGGTGATAGGGCAGCAGAGCTCCTGCACAGCCCATGTACACACAGCTCGTGCTGGGGGATGCTCTGGCAGGGACTCTGCTCGCTCAGTAGCTTGTTCCGTTGGTAAAGACAGGAGGAAATACTTTTCAGAGTCATCATTGCTGTGATGTGTAACCATTGCTCTGCACTGTGTTTTGGAACTTGTTGGAACATATTTCTAGATGTTCACAGTTAACTTTGAAAGAAAAAAGAAAAGGGGGGTTTCCATGCTTGGTGGAGAAACAAATGCATGCATTATTCTCTGTGTGGGTGTGTGACAGTGCAGACGTGCACAGTAGCAGGGGTGCAGGGGTATGGATCTAACACAGCACCAGCTGCCTAAAGGTGATTGTAGGGAAAGGTCATGGAACAGTTTGTTCACTGTAATCTCTAATGAAATGCAGTTTCTGAAGGGTTTTAGTATGGTGGACATTGTTTTGCTGAGACTCACCTGGCAGATTTGAAGACATCCTATTGATCCTGACAGTGGCAGAAATCTGAATTGTTAAGGGAATTTTCAGCTATTCCCTAATGAATTCCTCTTTGTAGAACTTTAATGAACTCCAGGTTGTAGTTACCTCCCCCTTCTTTTCTCCTGATGCTTCTAATTTCAGATAAATATCTGAGATTAGAAGTGGCTCTGGGTATGAAATGTGACCCTTAACCTCCATTCAACTTTCTGATTATGACATGCCATTAAAAACTAGAGTCATCTCCCTAATCCTGCAAGTTGAAAATGTTCAGGTCAAATTACATCAGTGTCTTCTCAACAGGAGCAACATTTCTTTAAGGGATGTGTTACTTCCAAATGCAAAATAGGAACCAGCTGCCTGATTCAAACATCAAATAAGAGCTACTCCCCATCCAGAAACAAGACCAGTTGTTTGGGCTCCATGGAACTCCAAGTGTGTCTTTTAAATGGCTGCTCCACCTCAACATCTGAATAATTACTGGTGTAGAGTGGCCATTTTAATTATTTCTTCTTCATGCGTTCTGTGATGGCATTAATTAGGGGAAGGGCAGGTATCTTCACACTGTTAGATCCTTGCAGGGCTTTGGATCTCTGTCCTGCTTGAAGAACTGACACCCCATAGGTATTCCTTGCACCCATTGTAGGCAAACGTTTAAACATTCAGAACAATCACGCTCTCAAGCCCTCTTGCCTCTCCGTGTATTTTTGTCCTGGTGTGAGTGAGAACAGCACACGTTCTGTTCAGTGATTTTACTTTCCAGCTCAGTTCTCGCTGCACTGGCTGAAGTGAGCAGTGTGTGTTCACAGGCAGTGGCTGCTTCCAGAGTGAGAACACCCCACGTTTAGAGTCAGTGCCAAGGGCTGGGGTGCAGCCCAAGGCCACTGCTGGATCTGTACCACACTGGGGGTTCAGGAAGGGAAAGGTGGCACCTGAAGGGAGGAGGGGATAGAACAGGGGGACCCCAAACTCACCAGCAAGGGATCCCAGCCCCTAGGCATCACATTCAGTATAAACTGACAATTTTGCCGAAAAAAGCAATTGTAAGAAATATGTCTATATTATATATTATTGTGATGTCACAGAGATGGTAACTGAGTAGTGATTCTTAATAAGAGCTGGGGAACACCAAGGAAGAAATCCTAAACCAAATAAAATCAAGTACTTCTGTCATACAGCACCGTTAAACTGTGGTGTTCATTGCCCTGTGATCCTGTGGGTGCCAGAAGCTCAGATGGGCTCAAAACATGGCTGGGCAAATTAATGTAAGAAAAATCCACCTGACATTATTAGATGTAAAGACATGAGCTCTGCCTCGGGAAGTCTACAAGGTGCGTATTGCTGAAAACTGGGGAAATAGAATGGCAGAGTCTGGTGCTCAGCCATGGACTGGCACACCAGTATCCTGAATGCTGTAGCTGTGCAAGTGATACGACAATGATGCTCCCCAGCGGAATGGACGAACGTAAAGACATTTTCAAGTGTTATTTTTAAACAATGCATTATGTGCCAGGACATCCTTTATTACTGCTACTAGATCTTACCGAGCACTTACGGTGTCAGGTGGACTTTGGAATCCACGTGTTTAAGCAAGGGGATGTCTCTCCATCACTAAAATCCCCATGCTCTCCTTTTGTATCTTCTCTCACACTGCTGATATGGTAAAAACGACAAGTGTTATCTTTTACAGAACCGTCTTTCCCTAAAAGGATCTTTTTCCTTTATAAGCCAAGCAAAGCAGACATTTTTGTGGGCACTGGGGGTGGCAGTGGGGACTTAAGCTTAACGTATATGATAAATATAGAAGTAGAGAAAGTATTTGGCATGTGGTAACAACTTTGGCTAAATAAATTCCAGTGGTTACCCAAAGTTTTTTTATGATAGCAAACAAAACAGACTGTAGCTGAATCTCTGAAGGTGCCTTCGATACTGAAAAGGCAGTGCCGAGAGTGAAGGGGAAGCTCATGAACAAAATAAAGCCTCTGAGAAATTTTGTGCCGTAAAATACAAGATAATCTCGAATCTCTAGCTGCACCGAGCTGGCCGAACACCCGAGTTTGCCCTACCAAGCATGAGATGCCCAATCGACATTTTCTTTCCCGCCCCGTTGCGGCCAGAGAGATGGCTTCGGCAGGCGGCGGGATGCGGGTCCCGCCTGTAGCGCTGCCTGGACACGCATCTGGAGATGGGAGCGCTGTGTGGAGCTCCCCGCTCCTCCCTGGCGCGGCTGTGCGGGAGCTCTGTCTCGCCGAGGAGCACGTCCCTGCACTGCGAGATGCCGTCGGAGCTGCCTGGTCGAGACGAGAGGCTGAATCTGCAGAAAGGCCTCCAGCCGCCAGCTCCCTGTGCGTGCCCAGCCCCGCAGCAGCCTCTGGGCTGCGGCTCAGAGACGGCTCTGCCAGGCTCGCTCGGCTCCGGGGGTCGCGCTGCCCAACAACGCCCCAGCACGGCTCTTCATTTCCTCAGAGGTCAGGGGACTGACCGTGGCACTGGAAACCCGGCGGATGATCCCGCGCGTCCCCGGCAGCTGCGGAGGATGCGGCTGCTCGGACTCCGCAGCGCCGTAGCCTCCCCCGGCCCGAGCGCTCCGCTCTCCACTCCGCCCGGCAGCTCTCCCCGTCAGCTGCCCTGCCCCGAGCACCGGCAGTGCCGCCGGCCCCGGCACGACCCCTGCCCCGGCACGACCCCTGCCTCGGCACAACCCCCTGCCCCGGCACGACCCCCTGCCCGTCCCGCCTCGACGGGGATCCGCCAGAACGGGCCTGGCCCGCACCGACTGCCCCCAACGCCGGTCACCCGGCCGGTGCGCTCGGCTCCTCTCGGCAGCGCTCGTCTCCGCTCGTCAACACTCGACTCCGCTCGGCAGTTCTCGGCAGCGCTCGGTACTGCAGGGCACCGCTCGGCTCCTCTCGGCAGCGCTCGGCTCCGCTCGTCAACACTCGACTCCGCTCGGCAGTTCTCGGCAGCGCTCGGTACTGCAGGGCACCGCTCGGCTCCTCTCGGCAGTGCTCGGCTCCGCTCGGCAGTGCTCGGCTTCGGTCGTCAGCTCTCGGCTCCGCTCGGCATCGCTCGCCGGCGGGGCGCGGGCAGCGATCAGGGCGGGCCCAGGGCCCAAGCTCCGCCCCGGTCTCAGGCAGCGGCGCCGCGGCGGGAGGGAAGATGGCGGCGGCGGGCGGGGGGGGCGCGGTGGTGTCGGTGCTGGCCCCCAGCGGGCGGCGGGTCACGGTGCGGGTGGGGCCCGGCACGGTGCTGCTCCAGGTGGGTCGGGGACGGCCGGCGGCGCGGCGAGGGTGCGCGGCGATGGGGCCGGCCCGTAACGCTGTGTTCTCTCCGCAGATCCTCGAGGAGGTCTGCAGGAAGCAGGGTGGCAGCCCCGGCGAGTACGGCTTGAAGTGAGTCTCACACCGCAGGGCAGCCTCCGCCCCGCGGGGCCGGCGGGACCGGGCCTGGAGGCCTCGTCGAGCCGCCGGTGGGAGAGGCCGCTCTCCGGGGCCGAGCGGGGCCTGGCGCTGCCGAGACTCCCGGCCGAAGCCCACGGCCTGCCCCGGCTCCCGGCGCTCAGCCGAGGGTGTCCCGCACGGCTCCGCTCCGCGTGCTCGCGGGGCCGGCGGGCGGGTGTCCCAGAGGAGCCCGGGGGCCTCGGGTGTCACCGAGCTCGGTCTTCGTTCAGGCCGTGTGGCTCTCGTGTGATGATGCCCGAGGAGGCGATTCCCAGCTATCCCCGGGCAGAGCAGGATCCATGGGCTGCGGCTCAGGTGGTTCTCCAGAGAGTGATGGTGTTCAGACTAAATCTCCACTTCCCGGTGCCAAGTTCCCTTTGCTTTTGAAGCCAGTGCCAAGGTCCCGTGTAACTTCCACTGCTGTCCCTCCCCACACACACAGCTCTGCTGGCTCCCCGCGGCCCGAGGCTCTCACCTGCTGCTTTCACTGGGTACTCTCAAGGTATCAGAACTGAGAGGGTATCTGTCAGAAAATAAAGTGCCTTTTTAACAGTGAACACCAGGCTTTAATATGTGTGCAGTTGCTGTTTATCTCTTTAAAGCCTGAGGAGGAGCTCAGATTTATTTCATCAGTAACCTCTACAAACTGCATCTTTTTTTGTTATGCAGAATAATTTTTGTTGGTGACTTTTCTGAGTGACCAGTAGCATGTTGTGGAATGGACTCCGTGGCTGCTGGTCAGCCTGGAGAGAATTCTCTTGCTCAATACCTGGACTTTGCCTTGTTGACAGCCCTGAAGGTGGCATTGGATGGTTCCTGGTGTCCTCACACACTCTGTTCTTCCTTAGGTTTCAGAGGAGTGTGTTGGACCTCTCTTTGCAGTGGAGATTTGCCAGACTGCCCAACAATGCCAAGCTGGAGATGGTGCCTGTCTCTAACAAAGTGGGAGCTGGACACACGGTACGTTCCTTATGTTCAGGTGTCAGCTGGATGTCACCATGTCAGATTGGAGCAAAGCCTAGTCAGGTTTACCCAGTGCTGGAGTGGAAGACCACTCAAGGATCAGTTGAGGTGTGGTAGTTTGGAAGTCTTTTCTTACAGTGGGAGCTCACCTGCCTGCTGGAGGGTGAGGAGATCTTTTAGGGAGCTGAAAAGATAGCAGCCATGAATTGTCAGAAGTTAAACATCCTGATGGTTTGGGCTCAGCAGCTCAGGTGCCAGCTTGGTTCCCTTTCCTAATGGCTGTTGTAGTTGCTTTGGTCTGACTATAGATTTTGACTAAATTAGTAATTCTTCCAGCTTTTTTGGTCCTTTCCTCGTGCTGCTGTTCACTGTTGACACGGCGTGGGAATGCTCTGTGCACGAGCTGTGTTCAGCAGCTGCTGAATGTCCCTCTTCAGTATAATTTTGAAGGGTTTACTGTACTGTGTTCTGTAGGAATTATTGTCACATTTAGGAGATTCACAAATCTTTCATGCATATCATTATAGCAGCTGGAGGGGTAATTAAAAAAACATGCCTAGGTGCTAATGAACGTAAACATTTAATGTGTAAGATTGATGTGTGATCTTAGTGAAAATCTGTCAGTAACACTCATCTCTCTTCTTGCTGGCTTCCTGATCAGGAGTTTGTTCTGTGACAGCTCCAGGTCAGTCAGTGCTGGTCCATCTGTGCCTGTGCCAGGCCTGTTAGTGTGTCTTGTCAGAGGAAGCTGCTTTAGCTGTCACAAGCTCATACATGGAAGAGTGAACTTTGTAGGGTGGGAGGGTGGTGGAATGTGAGTGTGCAGTGTTTGTTTAGGATTCACTGCTGTCCATGTTTCCTTTGTAGACCCCCCGTGTGCTTTGTTTTGGCAGCAGTGCCCGTTCTGGCTGGGGTAGGAAGGTGATTGTGTGCTGTGCTTGGATAACAAAGCACCATGACCTGGTGGCATCTGCATGGCATGTGCAGTTCAGGTTGCAGTGGCATGGACTTTGTCTTCAGAGGACAGTGTTCCCACTGGTGTGATTGCTTTGTCTGAGCTTTGCATCCCCTTGGGAGATGCTGCTGGCAGGAGGTCCCCAGGGAGAGCTGTGCAGTGTCAGGCTGTGAAGGACCCTGTCTGTGCCACGGGGCTACTACAGAGTCCCAGCCTCAGGCCACCAGGGCAGGAGATAAGGGAAGTTCAACACAACACTGTGTCCAGCTGTGTTTCAAAAGGAGAATCCCCAGGAGCAGAGGCTTCCCTAGGAGTGCTCTTTGCTCTGTGGAGCTGAGGCAGTGCTGCTCAATAACACTCCAAGCAGAGCTTCCACTGGAAGAATTTTACAGACCATAAGAAAATACTTTGTATGGAACAATTGACCAGAGAGTGCCCTGCCACAGGAGCTAGTGCCAGATACTGTAGGAAGTGTAGGACAGGGCAGGGCAGCTGTCACTGGAGCTGCCACAAGTGCCATTCCCCAGAACAGTGGCAGTGGGGATCTGACTTGGTCTCGCTGGCTGGCTGTGGTGATGATGGCACACATTTGGTCCTTGTCTTGTTGCTGTCTCTGCTGCTGAGGTCATGTAGGTGTGCTTTCCTGCACTCTGGGCAGCTCTTGCCCTAGACACAGTAAGGGTTTTGCTAAATTAAGTCTTTCCAGCAAGTCTGATATTTTAAAAATAGATTTGCCTTCATATGTGAAAGTCATTGGTGTCTGTAAGACAGTTCTGTGGTGAACAGCTGAACAGATTCCCCTTGTGATGGCAGATGATCTAGGGGTACCAGCAGAGCAGCCTTTTGTTTATGTTTGTAAACTTGGAGATCACTGGCACTGCTTTCTCTGTTGTTTTACACAGACCTTGGGATTTTTCAGAAGGCTCCTCTGATTGAGGAGGACTTTCATGACAGGCTTAGCTTTGAACTGTTGCCCAAAACCTGATGCAATTGATAGTCTGAATTTCTGGGCTGGATTCTTACAGGATGGTAATGTCAGCTGTCATCACTCTGCTGGAGCCCAGGGCCATTGAAGGCTTGTCTCCAGCACAGGACAAACCAGGAGGGTGTGTTGGTGGTGGAAGGAAACAAGTCAGCTCTTCTGGCTGGTTGTTGATGATGCCACTGTTTCCTTTGTGTGGAAAAATCCTGTCTCCAGCAGATGACAATGTGCAGACTGCAGGGGCTGGTAGGAGCTGAGGCAGATGACAAACATTCCTCCAAGACATCAGTGACTGCTGCAGTGTGTGGTGTCTTTCCATCTCCTCCTCTCCTCCCCCCTGCCCCCCACTCATGGACACTTCCCTGTCACAAAGAGAGGCTGCCCTGGGATCGTAAGGACCCATGAAAACACAGAAGGAAAGAAAGCTTCCCTTGATGTCCTGGGCCTATGTCCTCAGACTTCTGAACAAGGCCAATTTCAGTGAGCTGTAGGAAGCCATAGTTGACCAGAAAAACAGATGCTATCTAATGGGAACTAATTTTCATTTTTTTCTTTACTTTTCTGTGGTTGGGAGAGGTAATGGGGAAAATTCAGAGGTAGACATTTTGAAAAAGAAGGCTAAGTATTTAACACATGGATTGCTTTGCCATTCTCCATCTCCTTCATGGTCAGCTGCTGGATTTTTCACTTGGGACCATCAGAGGTTGTTCCTCAGGACTGTTCTCAGTGTGTGCTCACTGAGGCAGCTACCTCAGTCCTCTCTGGGTTATTGGAATTCCTTTTACCTAGCTGCAAAGGCCCTTGCTCTGAAGGTTCAGCTCGTGTGGAACAGAACACCTCAGCTGCTGCTGCTGCCACTCAGGTTTTCCTGCTCACTCTGCAGGTTCGGATCGCGCTGCAGTTGGACGATGGCTCCCGTTTACAAGACACCTTTCTCTGCCAGCAGACCTTGTGGGAACTGCTCAAGCATTTTGCCAAGACCAGGTGAGCAGGGCAGTGAGAAGACGCTTGTTTGGAGGGATCTCTGCACGACAAGTTCGTTGTTCTGGTGCCGATCCAGCTCAGTCCTGCAGATCTGTTGAATTTGCTTTTATTGGACTGTGTTTTTCTTCATGACACAGATGTTTGCCTTTCCCTTGCTCCTGCAGGTCTGACTCTCCGTAGCTTCGTTGTTCATAGAATCATGTAGGTTGGATCATGGAGTCCATCCATTCCCCTGGCACTGCCAGGGCACCATTGACCCGTGTTCCTCAGCACCACAGCTCAGGTAGCTGTTGAGAGTGATGAGTCTCCCTGAGCCTCATTTCTCCAGGCTCCTCCATAACAGCAGCTTGAACCCTGGAGTAGCAGTCCTGGTGCAGGCATAAACCACTGCTCAGGCTGGGGAGAGCCTGTCCTGGCAGATACTGCCACACGTGGCTTCCAGTCTTGTTTGCAGTCAGGTCACTGCCCACACTGGGGTGGTATCCCCCAGGTTGTCTTGGTCTCCAGTGTTTCTGTGCTGTGGCTCCATGTGGTGGAGGGGGTTTTCCTAGGTGAGGTGCTGTTGCTTTTGAAGCCTGCTGTTGTACAGGTTCCTCAAGAGAGACAGGAGCTCTCAGCAGGTTAATGAGGAATCTTCAAAAGGCTGATCAGATCTTGTAAAAATGGAAGAATTTCTGGTCCTAACGTGGGTCTGAATATATAAACAGATGAGAAATTTTGTTGTTTGGGCCCAGTCCACATTCAGTGCTTTCTCTTGTCTTGAGTTTTGACTTCACAGTGCTGGAGTGTTTTGGAATGTCAAGCCAATAAACTTTTCTCCAAAGGCAGTTCTTTTTTTTTTTTTTTTTTTTTTTTTTTTTGTCATGGAGGGAAGGTGCCTTGAAGCTGTAACAGCCTTTCTGTTCTGAGAATGAATTTGCAGATCTCATTGTTTCTGTTATAGTTGGCTTTACCTTTCTCTTGGTAAAACATGGCTGTGATTTTTTTTCTTTATGTGCTTTTGTTTTTTGTTTGTTTGGTTGGTTTTTTAGATCTTATACTTTCTATCCTGTTCTTCCTTTTCCATTCCTCACCTTCTGGTGGTTGCCCTGGTTTACTCATCTGCACAGATACTGTGCTCTGGCATTGTGCAGAGAGGAGCTATTCTTATTGAACTCTCAAGCCAATTAAATACTTGCCTAAAGAGAGAAATGAGCTTCCTGAGTGCTTTGAAGTCTCCAGGGCTGTGGAAGGAGCAGGCAGGGAGCTGCTGGTGCAGCCACAGGCACCAAGCTCAGCCTCTGGGGTAGAGTTACAGGATACAAAGCGATGGGTTGTCACCTGTCACCTGAGCCATGGTGTGTGTGAGCCCTGGACTCATGTCCTGGCAGCAGGTGCTGCAGCTGAGGCTCAGAGCTGCTTGTTCTGCCCTGCAGTTGAAACAGCCCAGCAGCAGGGCACTGGGGTCAGGTTGGCTGACTCCTTGGTGAGGAGGGTTGCATGGTTGGGTTGTGTGGCTGGAGTTGTCTGGAGCTGTTCCCAGGGTGCAGGAACTGATTCTTCCCTCCCAGTGATGTGCTGCTGTTAGTCTTCTGCTAGCTTAGCTCCCTGTCAGGCCCATAACAAGATCACAGGAGTGGCTAGTGCTGTGCCAAGGGAAGGGGTTTGAACTGGGGGCATCTTTGTGGCAGCAGGGGGCTGAGCAGCTAGTGCTGAATTCCTCATACTGTGTGTGCAGCTCTGTGGGGCATTGGCTTCAGCAGCTGGTTCAGCTGAGCACAAGTGCTTTCCTATATCATCTTCAGCTGGATGAGTTTCCTAACCTGCTGAAGGGTTGTCTTTCCTAGGCAGTCAGGGTGAGAAGAGTATCGTGTCTGGAAACAGGGATGCAAAAGGAGGAAGCAGCAGATGGGTGGGAATGGCCCATGTCCATTCTCCACATGTTGTGTCATCAAACCATAGTCTGAGGAAATGCTTGAAGTAGTCTAGTGATTCTAAAGTGACAAAGATAAGCCCGTTCTCTTTCTGTCTTTAATGGTCCAGGGCTACCCTGTGACATTTAAGTGAAAAGGGACAGTCTTCATGTAAATGGTAGAGAGAAAAGAATAATTTTAATCTTGACCATGGGAAGAGGTAGACAAGCCAAGCCAAGTGCAGTTTTCCTGGGTGTTTGAAGGCCCCTGTTGTACCTTGCTGCATGCTCTGTGCCCTCTGGGAGGACAGTGCCAGTTGCAATAGTCATGGACAGTGACAAATAGCTGTTGTGAGCCTTTCCTGTACATTAGTTAGTTGCTTCTTTGGTGTAAAGCTTGTTCTTTTGCTGTAGTCTTGCTCCTTGGTGGTTGTATTGTTACAGGTTATTGCAGTACTAACAGCTATGCACTTGCTGCTCTTCTCAGTGTCTGGGCAGATCAGCTCAGGAGACACAGCTGTTCTTTCCTGCCCTCTGGAGCTGAGGTCAGATCTTCAGAGGGACTCCGCAAACTCTGGGTTCAGTTCAGCAGGCAGCAGAGGTGCTGTGACTTCACCAGAAAGCAGCTGGGTCTGCAGCCATGCACAGCTTGGTGGGTGCTTTCGCTCTGTTGACTAACTGGGCTGGTTGTTTGCCTTTCCAACTGGAGCCTTTTTCCTGGAATGCTCAGCTGCTGCGAGTGCGTGAGGGGAAGCATTCTAAATCCACTGGAATTTCCCCCGGGTTTGCAGCCTCCATCTTGGCTCAGTGGGTCTGCAGAAGGTCTGGAAGCTATTGTGAGCTGCTCCTCCTCTCGGCGTGCGGCAGTCCTTGCACAAGATGTTTACAGGCCCTGTCAGATCACTACACGAAGGAATCTAATCTGCTGGCCCTTCTGAAGAGCAGCACATCAAAGCAGTGACAGTGTGTTTGATGTGTGTGCTTGCCTCAGTGAGTGCATGTAATGGATTAGCAGCAGCTGGAGGAGGAGCCTGCTGGCTTCCAAGACTTACACAAAAATAAGTCTCTGGGGGATTTCTGCTCCAAGCCTGTTCTGCAGAGACTGCTGAAGGCACCAGCTTCACTCACCCTCCTGCACGAGGCCTGGGAGAGCATTTTGTGTCTCGTGCTCTCCACTGCTTGGCAGCCTCAGCAGCTCCGCAGGCTGCTGCACGGACGTGAGAGCTGTACACAGAGGGGAGAGAGAGCTGTACACAGAGGGGAGAGAGAGCTGTACACAGAGGGGAGAGAGAGCTGTACACAGAGGTGATTGATTGCTCTACACAGAGGTGATATAGCTCTACACAGAGGTGTCTGGATGCCTGAAGATCCTTTTGGCCATGACTGTGACTCTTCACCACTTCTGTGGTATTAGTCATTAAGTTCACGTAGTTTTGCATCCATTTTTAGAACACTTTGATCTAAGTGTTGCTTGGACTGAAGTGGCAAGTGGTTGGAAATGTGAATGACACTGGGTTGTGTAAGTCATACTGGTTTTCTTTCCCATGGGTCTGTGTGTAAGGACACGTGTTCCATGCTGCCTTGGCTGCTCTCAGTGGTGATCATCCACCTTTCCTTATGGACAGGCAACCTGAAATTCAAGCTTTTATTTCTCTGAGGCTGCTTTGCTGTGAGCCTGTGCTGTTTCTCCATGTCTCAGCAATCCTTTACCCCCTGCACTTGTGTGGAGCATTGTAGGGACACAGCAAACCCCCTGTGGATGGGAAGGTGTGGCTGGCTCTGGGCTGTGGAAAAGCCAGAGTCACACAGCCTGCTGGGGTGTGCTGAAGGCAGCCCTTGAGCTGCTGGCTTGTTCCAGTCAAGAGGCAGGATTATGTTTTTCTGCCTCTCCTCAGCAAGCCTTGGCCTTGGTTGCTGCTGTGGAAGGAGCGAGGGGCAGAGTGAGGGGCCTTGCAGCCTGGGTCTTGAATCACAAGGTTGTGCTCATTCTGTACTAGGAACTGACTCTCTTACAGCTCTGTCCTCGGCAGAGAACAAAGCACTCAGAGCTGCAGGTGATGTGACCCATTCTGCTGTTCTGACTGCTCATCTCGAGTGGCAAGATAACTGTCATGTGAGCTTTGGATGCTCTGCTGTGTCTGTCACTGTGCACAGCACCAAATGCTGCTGTGCTGGGAGAAGGAGAGGGATGGTACCTCAGGGCTACAAACCCCAGTGTCTGTTGCAGCAACTCTGGAAGCAGCTCCCAGCCCCTGACTGCCTTAAGCCAGGGCTGACCCTCAGGTCTGGTTTGACAGGTCAGCCTGTGTGCTTGGAGCTCCTCAGCTTCACTGTGAGTCACCTTGCCCATATCACCCTGCTGCTGCCTGCTTCCTTTGGAGAGGTTTAGGTTGTAACCTTTAGATCAAGACAGGAGATAGACTGCTACAATTAAACCAGACAGAAGCCTCAGTTCTGGCCTGTGCTTAGCAGGTTTGCCCCCCACATCAACCAGCTGGAAATCTTTGATGTTCTCCTGCTTTTGAGGATTACTCAGGCACTGGGTATCATAATTTTTAAGGTGGCTCTAAATCCTGAATGATCTGGTTCCAGCTATTTCACTGACATTTCACTGAGGCTGAATTTTGAATCTAAATGTAAATTACCTTGATGAATATGTCTTGAACTTACTGGCTATTTCCTTTAATTTTCCACTCTGTAGACTGGTTGACTCCTTCCCTGTTTTGTTTTTTTTTTTTTTTTTGTCACTTTGTGCTGGGCTAAGTAGATGAATGTTAAAATACTGTGTGAGACATCTTGTATATATATTCTAAGCTGCTTCTCTGGTGTGTTTTGGACACAACAGAAAGACTATGTAAGGTAATCGTGGCAAAGCTGCTGTCGTTCAGTGACTCTGAACACTGGTGGTAAGGTTATTAGAACCACTGCATTGGGTGTGCAGACTGCCTTCTGAACTGCTTATCTGGAGGAAAGTGGGAAGAGCAGCATCTTGCCAAGAGTAGCATCTTAACTGGTTTTTTCCCCTCCTCTGCTAAGAGCTTCAGTTCCATCTTCCCTTGCAGCTGGGTGCCTGCGTCACTGCTCGTGTGTGTCCTGCCTCCCTGGAGTGCTGGAGTGCAGGTTCAGCTGCTCACTCAGGCTGCTGCAGCCTTCCCTTTGGCTCTGTTTCTCCCTGGTTTACACAATATGAAAGCTGCTGCTGGCTTTTTTTCCTTTCTTTTTATCTCTCTGCTACTAAGACAGACAAATTCTTTGTCCTCAGATTATTTGCTTTAGAGCAGTGTTTCATTCTGTTTGTTGCTATGCATACATGAAAGAAACTGACCTGTCCCCAAGGAGAGTACAGCCTAAACTGTAATAAACTGTAACTTAGAGAAGGGATTAAAAAGGAGTAAGTAGTATGAAGTTATCTCTCAGATTGGGTACTGTACTCAAATTTCTCTAGTCATATTGTCTAATTTCAGAATTAACTTCAGTTATTTCTCACTTGTTTTTAAAATTTCAGGGCTGTGTGTAACATCAGTAAATACATTAAAGTGAATTATTTACCCAGTGCCTGATGCTTACTCTGTGAACTGTGTTGGGTGTTGCTGGAGGAACATGGAGGAGAGTCTTGCTAGCTAATTTCACCCTTACTGTTGCTCCACATTGGTTTTGGAGAGGCAGAGTGTTCTGCAGATGCTGCAGTGTTTGCTCTTCATTGCAGGGAGTTGGTGGAACATGGTGAATTCTCTCCAGTCTGTGTTTACATGCGAGATGAGGTAAGGCAGCACAGACTGCTCAGCTCTCTCTGCTCCTTCTGTCCCTAAAAATAAGAAAAACTCAGCTCTACTTTCCAACCTGGAAAGTGTTTCTTTTGAACTTTCTTGAAGGGGAAGTAGAAAAATGTTGGTGTTTTCAAAGCATGACGTGTCTGTATGGAAAAAAGCTCTCTTGGAACGTAACCTAGGGCTGCTTAGACCTCTGAGCCCATAAAATGAGCTCAATGACCTGTTTGTGTTTTTCTTTCCAACTTCTTTTAAAGCCCGAGTCAAAACAGTGGTTTCGTTTTAATAAATATTTGCTTTTCTCTGTTTTGATCTTTTCTATTAATGTTTTGTGTAATATTTTGTATGTGTGTATTACGGAATTTGCTCTCCCTGGCTGTCCCCTGCACTTCCCACTGACCTCTGTGGACAGATCATCTTTATTCTGCACTGGTCACTACCAGCAGATGGGAGCTGTTTGTAATGAAATCAGCTGTCTTTCAGCTCTGGGATGGTGCCTGTGATTTAAGCTCTGACATAAAAATAAGGCATTGCTGAGGTCAGATCCCATTTAGATCTGTGTATGGGATGGAAATACAGGTAGGTGATGTTCCCCCGAGATCATTTAACTAGCAGTGAATTTGGTGTGGTACAGATGAGTACAGATGGATTCTGGCCTCGTTTTCACCAGCAGAGCATCTTTGAGCTGTTTCTGATGCTGGCTGTGTTTGCTTTGCTACAGGCTCTTTCTCTGAAGAGCATTTCAATGCTTCTCCAGGTAGGCAAATGCCATAGTCACTTTCCCCTGGTTTTGTTGCAGATATCAGGAAAAGATGCTCTGAAGAAGACAACTCTGAAGTCTCTTGGCCTGACTGGAGGCAGTGCCATCATCAGGTTGGGAGGAGCAAAGTTTAGATTCTTTATTTTTCCTTTCCGCTCTGGGGGTGAATTTGTTTTGCTTCAAAGATAAAAAAAAAAACAACCCTACAACCCAAAGAAACAAAAAAAAAAAGGCAAAACCAAAGAGCAACAAAAGAAGTTCAAAAGGAAACATGGCGACACTTGGTAATGTTTGAAACTGCTGCCCAGATGTGCTCCCCACAGCTGCAGATGCTGGCACTCACCAGTCATGTGCAGATTAAAGGGGCTGGTTTGCTTTCCTCACCCCCCACTCCGTGGCAGTGACAATTCCAAGTTAAAAGCCTCTCTGAGGGGACAATCAACCACTTCATTGGGTTTCGGTCCCCTCAGTGCCTCCTGCTGCCTGGGAGGTTGAGGTGGGGACAGTGGCAGCCTTGCTGTGATCTGGCCAGTTCTGTGCAGCTTGTACAGAAGGCAGGAGTGATGGAAGCTGTGCTTTACAGCTGACTGCTGGCTTTCCCTGGGAGCCAGTTTTCTTCCTGTGGAGCAGGTAGTTCCTGTTCTGCTTTTTTTTGCACAAACCCCTGACCCCCCACCCCTAACTTCAGAGGGATTTGAGCTCCTTTGTCAGTGTCTGAAAGAGGCAGATCATTCAATTAGGGTTATATTTGAGTCTAGCTGTCTTTTTGTATCATGGTCATGTTGAGAACACGGGGAGGGTGCTGCTGTTGGGATAAATGATTCTGGTTCTGTTTGTTTTGTTGTCTTTAAGGGTTGTCATGAAGAAACACAGTTTGTCTGGTCAGGAGGAGCCTGCAGGTGCTACAGTGCAGTGCAGTGAGCTGACAGTGAGACCAGGCTCTAGTGAAGGAGCAGTGGATGTGCCCCTACCTCAGGCACACACATTCCCAGAGGACTTGGAGCACGGGGATGTGTCCATGTCTTTAAACAGCTGCACTGACAAGCAGGACTCGATCAGAGAGCCTGGTGCCAGCTCGGAGGAGCCGTGGCCTTCCACAGCACCTGGGTCTGCCCACTTTGTCCCCTTCTCTGGACATGGACAGCAGCTGGGGGACTCTGCTTCACCATCTCTTGGAGCAGATATGCCATCTTCAAAGTTGCCAACAACTTTTTCCAGCCCTGGAGGCCCGTCAAAGCCAAAGAAGTCTAAGAACAGCCAAGAACTGCAAGAGGAGAGAGAGCAGGTAAGGGAAAATGTACTTGCAGTGAGGCCTTTTTATCCTGCCTTGCTGGAGGCTGAGGTCATAGGAGGAAAAAGATGTTCCATATTTAAGACTTTTTCCCTGTAATACAGGGTTAGGTGCCTTGGTGACATGCAGCTCTGACGAGTTCAGTAAGGAAACACTGCAGTTTGAATGGGTTACAATGGTAAATATGAGGGATGGGAATTTTAAGATTCTGCTGTCCAGAGGCAAGCAGAGGACTGAAGCTTGAGGGAGCCTTGCTGGTACCAGAAGACCCTAAACTCTGTGCCTCAAGTTACAAGCAAATTTCATTAATAATCCCACTTTGTCACCTGATCCCTGGGTACTTGTAAGAATTCCTGTCTGCTGCACAGTTCTGCTGCAGATGAGCAGGTTGGGCAGACCTGTGCTTCATGAACTCCAGAGGTGCTTACGGTTGGTGTGACCAACTCCCAGGTCACACTGAGCCTATAGGCTGGTAGGGTTTACAAGACTGTTTGTGCTCTCCCACTACCTGGATTTGCTTCTTCGTGGATGCAGGCCATTCTTGATGAGTTTCTGAACTGTTCAGGAGCAGAAGCCAGACCTTGGAAGGACTCTGGACCACTGACAAATGTAGCAGCAAGATTGCCAGCCCAGTGGTGAATATTTCAGTGTATTGGAAACATGTCTGAGTCCATCTAATCAGTGTTATTTAACCTTTTGGAACAGACCCTGAGCGTGGGGAGCTGAACAGTAGGCAGGGTGATACGTGCAGGCCACTGTGTTGCTTGCTTCAGTCACACTCACCTAACGGATTTGGGAAGGAGGAGTTTCAGCTGTGTCTGGAAAAGGATGAAGAAGTGTGAGGGTTTACTGGGGGCATTTTTCACCACTGCTGTTGTCCACACTTCTCTGCGTGCTGCTTGGAGAGCCAGAACCAATGTTACCATCTCTCTAGCTGCAGCTGCATGTGAGGCTGTGCTGAACAGGGTGGGCTAAGGGCTCTCAGTCCAGAATCTGCCCTGGAGTTGCAGTCAGTTCAACCCACTCGCAGGCACTTCTGGAGCCAGCTTCCCTTCCCGTTTGGGAACAGCCTTAGAAGCAGCTGCAGATTCTATTGGGGGGGGTCAGCCCTTGTGTTAAACAGCATGTGATTTTGACTGCTGCTTTCAAGGCCTTTGATCTCTGGTGCTTTTGCTGCTGATTGATTACATTTTGTTCCCTCCTCCATTCCTGCCATCCTCTGCTCTCCTTGCTCAGCAGCAACAACAGAGCAGGACTAGCCACATGGCATCTGCTTTTTGTCCCTTTTCAGTCCCGAGGAAAAAAACCAAAACAAAACAAATTATTTTTAAACATCAAAGGTCCATTTTTGTAAAAGAATCTTCCCATTAATGCTGTGCCTGTGTGTGGTTTTTGAAGCTGAGGAGAGGCTGGATAAAATCTGTGCCGGCGTCCCTTCGTTTCTTGGGCTAAAGATGGTTCACAGACAGCTGCGTGTTGACTTTGATGTCAGGACATTAGTTATTAGAAGGTAACTTTACACCAGATTGCCCATGAGATTAGAGCTCCCTGAGGTGGTGGGGAGGAGGTAGGTCTCCAGGGAGAGCTTGTTCCTCCTTCCTCCTCTGGAAAGCATAATGGCCACTACTGCCCTTGGGATTAAATGAGTTTTTCTCAGCTTACCTGCTTACTTGGGTACAGGGTGGTGAGCATAGAGTGAACAGCCTCCTTCCTGAGCTCATTGCAGGGACAGCAGACACTGCTGTGGGTAGACGGGCCAGCCCACTGGTGAAAATGCCCAACATCTCAGCTTTTGTGTTAGGAGTAGAGACTGAAGAGAAGGTGACAAACTGTAAACACAGCATCTGGAAGGTACCACTGGCAGAAATAAGACAACAGAGTGCACAGAGGCACTTAATGGGAGGTGGAAGCTGCTGTGTGGTGGCCATTTATTAATGCAGGAGATGGTTACTTTTGGCTGTGGCTGTTGGAAACACTGGGTGTGCAGTGGACTGCGAGGTGAGTTGGTCTGCCTGGTAGCTCCTGTCTGTAAATTGCTGTGGGAAGGTAGTTTCCAGCTGCTGCCTGTGCTTTAGAATAAGGCAGGATTGAGAATACTTAGATGGAGTGATGCCCAACTGGAATACCTAGGTGAACAAGTGGTAATGGATGAAGGAGGAAGAGGGAACTGGTAGAGCAGCAGGAATTGCATACCTCTTCTGCAAATGTTTCTTAGGTCTGTAAGGAGGTGAGACACAGAGTTGAGTCTGTAGGGTGTAGAATACATGGCAGAGGAGAGTTTATGATATTATTACGATGTGACAGTCACAGAATCATAGAATTGTTTTGTCTTTACATCCTCAGAGGCAAGATGATGGTGTTTTTTGGTTGCTAAGCACACACCTCCTGCTGCCCTTCTCTGATCATTGTTGTGCAATTCTGGAACAGCTGGAATGATGTATGGAATTGCTCTGCCATTACAGAGGTTTGTAAGTGAAGATGCTCAGCATTCAGTGTGGGCTGTGGAAGCAGAGCTTGGACTAGGGAGCTAAAGGAGTTGTGTGTGGGGCCATCAGGCACCAGCAGAGCATTAAACCAGGGAGTCTTGTCTGGATGGAGGTTGGAGGTCAAGAGCAGGGCATCGTGTCTGGGAAGAGGTGGATCTTGTATCACAAGATGTAGGTAGTTCTGACAGGGAATGGCTCTGGAGGGAAGGGCCTGGCTGCCTGCTGGCAGTGAAGCTGTTTGAATGCAGCTGTCTGGGAAGCTGGAATGATGGTTCTAACAGTGTGAGTGCTCTGGGGCTCCAAACACCCAGCAGGGAAGGAGGTGAAGGACTGGGATGTAGCTCTGCCTTCTGCTGTCTCATGGTTTCTCATGTCCTGGCTGAAGTCTTTAGCTACTGCCATGGCTGGACAGTGACTGGTGCTTTCCCTGGGGAATCCTGCTGCTGTTAGGGTTAGGCAAAGCCAGCACTAAATGATCAGTTTAGGAGTTGTTAGTGCAGATACTGGAATTCTCTGTTGTATCCCAGCACCCTTCACAACATGGCATAGGTTGTATCCTGCACAGTCTTTGAGGAGGCTGTGTGCCATGTGTGCATTGGGAATGAAATGGAATTCCAGCCTGTCTGGGGGGGTTGAAGTGTACCTGATGAGTAGGGAGGCTGATTGCCTCTCCTGGCATTGGCCTGGCCTTGCAGAACAGCTGTGGGCACAGGTAGGGCTGCTGTGTGGCAGACCCTTCCCAGAGGGTGTCTGTGCACTCTCAGCGTGGCTCCTGCAGCCTGGAAAGCTGCAATCAGGCTCCTTCACCCTCTAGTTACAGCTGACCCTGCTCAACTTTCTAAAAGTAGCCAAGGGTCCCACCCACACAACCTCACTCTTCTAATTTCTCAAATTGCCCTTTGGTGCCCACAAGCAGAGTGCACATTGCCTTGTAATTTGTGTTGTCTTTGACAATTGAGGGAGACTCCTGTTCCCCAGGGGCCTGTGCCTGGAGGAAGGGAGAGTGGATGGGAGGACATTTGGGCATTAGTTGGGATTGAAAAGAGCATGTGAGGGAGTGAGGGGAGAAGAAATGGGCATCAGTTTTTTCATAGAACCTATAGCTGTGGTAGGCTGGCAGCTGACTGTGTAGAAATGATGCATTAACTGTCAGAGACTTTGTTCTCCTGCAGCTCTTCAGTCTTGGGCTGCTTCCCCCCCTGCATGCCCTGGAGCCTGCACAGCACCACTGTTTATTTCCAGGCTGTGTGCCTGTAAACATTCCCGTGATTGGAAACACTGGAGTTGCTGGAGACCCCATAGGTGTGCCTGCCCCCCAGCCTGCTGCCCTCCAGAGGGAGTGTCTGCCTGTTCTGCCTTTGGTGGAAGGGAGAGGGGCCAGGCTCTAGCCTTCCCTGCCATGGGAAGGGTGCCTCAGGGACACTGGATGCCATTTGCTGATAGACTGGGGCTTTGGGGTAGGTTTCTTTGGTTTGGTTTGGTTTTCTCAGTACCTGGGCCAGAGTTACAGGTCAGGCCTGAACTGTGCTGAGAGATTTGTCACCCTGATACCAGCTCCTGGAGCATCTGGGCTGCCTGTGCCCTGCTGTGCAGGTGAGGAGGGTACCTGGCTGTGGGAGCTCTGTGCTGCTGAGTGGCCTGTCCCCAGTGCCTGCCTGTCCATGTACCAAGTACCTTCATTGCAGCTGATGTCTCCAATAAATGCTCCCCTCATGTCTCTGCTTTGCCTGCAGCAAAGGCTGATTTCAGTGCCTTCTAAGTGCAAAACAAAAGGGTTTTCACTGTCTAAGGGAGCCTTCTGCACACCAGCAGCCAGGTTCAAACATGGAAATAAGTACAGTGAAACCCTGCAAAGGCTTAGTAGAGAACTGAGCAGGGCAAAAACTACCTTCCTTACAGAAAGGTTTGCTCTCCAGGGTAAGAACTTGTGTGAGCCCTGGTTTCTGGGAACTGCTGCCATTAGTTCTGTGGCAAGAGAATGTGATGTGAAGAGAACAGATGCGATGTGAGCCAGGAGCGCAAGGAAGATTAAAGCCTTCAAAGGGCAGTTTATAGTCTGTAGTACAAAGAATAGCACCTGTGGAAGTTGTCAGCTGCCTGTGGAGTGGTAAGGAAGGGATTACATCCCGAGAGGTCTGGGGTATGGCAGGGAGGTTGGGAAAGGAGTAATTCCTGGGTTCTTGTCATGGGCTGGTAGAGAGCTGCACGTTCAGCTGCCAGTATGACTGTGTTGTAAGGGCAGAGATTCCGGGGGCACTCAGGAAAGGAGGTGTCTCCTGTTAGAGGAATGCTGAGGTTATTTCCCTGGGCTGCTGCACTGGCAGGGCAAAGCAGTGAGCTGCTCAGGGGTGGCTGATGTGCCAAGGCTGGTTCCCGCTGCTGCCCCAGCTCTGACAGTGACACCACTGTCAGCTGCTCAGTGACGGTCTGATCCCATCCCAGCGGCTCCGCACCAGCAGATGCTGTCCTCTCCCCTCCCTTACAGCCCCAGCAGTGCACTGACTACTAACAAACTGCTGTTTCTGCAGCCTGTGGAGCGAGAGCCACTCGTATGCCACCTGGACCTGCTGGCACCCCTTCCTGCCTCTCCGGAGGAGCCTCCCGATGAGTTCTTCGAGGTGACGGTGGACGACGTGCGGCGGCGCCTGGCGCAGCTGCAGAGCGAGAGGCAAGTGCTGCTGAGCAGCTGCCTGCTGGGGAGAGGGGGTAGGTCACACTGCTGTGGGGGTGACGATGGACAGCACTAGAAATCTCCACCCTTTACATGACCCGCTTCTGTCACAAAGCCCTCTGTGTGTGAGCGGGATGGTGGCTCCACGTGGCTGTTGAGAACTTCATCCCTCCTTCCTTCCCTTCACCTTTCTGGAAGAGAATCACAGAATCACAGCATGTCAGGGCTTGGAAGGGACCTAGGAGATCATCTAGTCCAACTCCCCTGCCAGAGCAGGGGCACCTAGACTGAGTCACCCAGGAACAGATCCAGGTGGGTCTTGAGTGTCTCCAGAGGAGACAGAGAAGCCACTGCCTTTGTAATTGCACGTGCTCTTACTTGCTGGAGGCCAAAGCAATGGTCCTGTCTGTCTTGATCTGGCTTCACATTAGCTATGAGGAATTAAATGGAATTTGTAGCTTATGATGGACAAATATATGAACGTAATGATCCAGCTTCATGAGAGTGAGTTCAGAGTACTGACCTCAGTAGTAACTAGGAGCCTTTTCAGCCAGTAGGAAACACTTTGTAGTTTAAGTAGTAGAAATAATCTTTTATTAGACCTCAGCAGAAAAAAAAACCCCAAAACCCAAACAACTTTGAGACATTGCCACATGGAAATAAAGCAAGATCAAACTTAGCCCCGAATCAAGATGTGAGAAGATTGGAATACACAGAAAGAGGAGCAAGAGGTATAGGAAGCTGGGCTGAGCATCTCAGGGTTTGCTGTCAGATATTCATGGTTTTACTGTACTTGCAGTTCTGAAACAAAAACTCAGATATCAGCTACTCAGATAAAGTAGCTTCCCTATCACAGCAGCATTTTGCTGCCTATATGCTCCTTAAAGAAATGAATGTGATGAATGGCTTTAATTTCAAGCGGCTCTTAACATTACTTTCAGGATTACAAGTATTCTCTGAGACCATGGGACAGCTTACTTGACTCTGTATCCAATTCTGTGTCAAACATTTTACTTAGAGCTGATTTTTTCCCCACAGGCCATTGAAATCCACATGAATACACAATTTGGCCTTGAAAATTGCTCTGCCACTTGTGGGTCTGGAGCATTTAGTGGTAGAGATGTCAGATCGTTTGGTTGGGGGTTACTGGAATACAGCCCCCTCTAAAAAAAACTCACCATTTCCAAGCTTGCTGATGCTTGTGATCTGTTTTCCCCTCACAGCCAGGGACAAAAAAAGGCAAGTTACACAAAACTGATACCAATTGGCTTCTGTTCCCAGCTGGTGAATCTTAACAAAGCTAACTGCACATAGTGGAGTATTTCACGTGCAATCAGAATTTAGCTCTTCATGAAGAGCTGAGCACAGTGTGAAGCAGCAGTTGACACACAGAGAAGGGATGGAGCAGATTAGGTTCATGTTTGCTTTTCAGATTGTGAGTTGGCACCACACTCCAGAGCATCTTGGAGTGTGGTGTAGCAGCTGACAGCTCTGGGTACAGTTAGAAGTAAGCCTGTAGTTGTTTTATTCAGCAGCTGTTCCTGAGATACCTTGAAGACTCTTAAGAAGAGGCTCTTCAGACTGTATAGGTGTAGGAGATTAACTCGAAAATAGTTGTGCAGATTGACACCATCAAATGGTTCACCAAAATCTAGCCTAGCACATCTGTTACTCAGAATTAAGTGCAAAAAAGGAAAAGGGACTAAAGCTCAACATGGGATCTGTTTGATCAGATCTTATTTCTTCAAGATGAGAAAAGAGAGAATTGTTTTCTTTATTGTTTCATCTTAAATAAAGGTAGATTTTTTTTTCTACCCATTGCTTTTAAAACACCAGTCTACAATGCCAGCTCTTCAATGATCTGCAACTTGTAATTTTAGTTTTGATTCCCTGTTAGTAATGAATACCCATCAGTTTATGTCAGTATTGGTTTCCAACTTCAGTTGCTCTTCTCCCTCCCTGGAGTAGTCACGTCCATCGTTAGTCTCTGGCTTATTAGATTAATAAGACCATCTCTTGAGTGGTCTAAGCAAACATCCCTGCTCTTCTTAGTGTCTTTTCTGGTACCTGCTCTAGTGAACTTATTTTTAAACTTGTACAATAAAAGTATTTTTACACAGCATTGTTGCTGATGCTCAGTTGTTCATATATGAGATTTTGGGGTAGGATCTACAGCAGGTGGGGAGAATGCTGTGAGGGATACCTGGAGTAGCTGGGCAGTTCCCATCAGCCCTGCTTGGGCCTTTTGCTTTCTTAATAACGTAACAGTACCTCTTAAAATTACCGAAGTGACAGTTTCTCTTCCTCCCCTTCATCTAGGAAACGTCTGGAAGAGGCTCCACTGATGACAAAATCTTTGAGGGAGGCTCAGCTGAAGGAGAAGTTAGAGCGTTACCCAAAGGTACCTTTGTTCTTTGTCCAGTCCCTCTGGCTAGCTCAGGGAATCAGTTGTGAAACAAGATCTTGAGCTACTTCTGGAATATTTTTCAAATTCCTCTTGCTGTTAATTTTTTTGTGGGACTTGCATGACAATTGTACCCTGTGAAATCAGCTGTCCTGTAAGGATATGGGTGAGTGGCACACAACAGAGCTCCTTCTGTTCTGTTCCAAATGGTTCAGAACTCCCATGCACACATCAGCCTGACCGAGCTTTCCTATCTGCCTCTCATTTCTAGACTCATGTTTTTGACAGTACCTCATGACAAGTCAAATGTTAAGATGTTACAGATTGGAGCTATCTCACTCTGTAAGAAGGATCCTAATACAGTTTTGTCTTTGGTGATTGGTTGGAAAAAACCCAGAGATTAAGTTCCCAAGTTAATTGCTTTCTGACCAATGCTGGCCATAGAATTGTCCCAGTCACTTCAGGAGTTTGTCAGGAAACTGGTGCTGCTATGGACACGTCAGGGTACTGATGATACACTGCACCTGTCCATGGTCACCTTCTCCTGTGCTTCACTTGGCACAGGGAGCTCCTGCTCTCTGAATGGGTGCTGCTGCACTGTACCTCAGTGTTCCACAGATCATCTGACAGCCTTGGAAAGCCAGACACTGTGTTCTCGGGGAGCTCTGAAGTAGCAGCCAGGATGCTGCTCTGCCCCTCTAGACTGCATATCTCAGATCTCCTTGTTTAAAAAGCCCCAGACAGACTTGCTTCCAGACAAGAAGCCAAGGGCAGGTGTTGCCAGCAGCCATAACCAGCTGTGCAATGTGCTTTGCTCAGGTGGTGCTGAGGATCCACTTTCCAGACCGGCACGTTCTGCAGGGCTTCTTCCGTCCCGGCGAGACGGGTAAGAGTGCCCTGCCCTGCCCTGCCCTGTGCCTCAGAGCACACGTCCCTGGGGAAAAACAAACCCTCCCTCTCCCCCAGTGCAAAACAAAGCAGAATCATGAAGACAAAAAAGCAGCTTTACCTGCAGTAATAACAATCAAAGAGGATGAACTTTTCTGCCTCCATCAGTTCACTAATGTGGCCAGACCATGCCCCAAGTAGCTCCTACTGGTGTTACTGGAGATCCTCTTAGTCCCAGCTGCAGGTTGATTACCCACACAGGTTTATTTTCCTGATATTTTTGTGTGGAACAAGGACTAGTAACTGGTTACCAGAGTCTCACCTGTGGTCTCTGCAAGTCTCACAGATGCTATTGGATTTCCCAGGAAGAACTTGACTGGCTGAGGGACCAGCATGTCCAAGTGGTTTTTGTTTGGTTGGGTTTTTTTTCTCCAAGGTATTTGTAATAGTAACAGTGTAGTTGTGAGGAAACATCAATGCACAGACATTGTAGAGGGCAGTTCTGCTGTTAACAGGATTTTTGCATAGCATCTGAAGGCACAGATGTAGTTCAGCAAACCTTTCTCTCCTTTTTTGCAGTTGGAATTCTGAGAGACTTTGTAAGAAGCCACCTTGCAGATGCAGACCTGCCATTTTACCTGTGTGAGTGTGCTGTTAGTGATATTTGGCCTTAGTTTACAAAGCCTGTTCCCAGTTGTGGTGCAGATGGGATCTTGTGGTGCCAGGAGATATGGCCTGGGGAGGAATTCTTTCACTAAATACAGCCTCAGAGTGCAGAGATGTAACCTGCTCACTGCCTGTGTGGGCAGTGTGAAAGTGTCACTCCTTTCAAGTAGTCCCATACCTGCTGTATTTGTTGTTTTGGCTGCCGGGTGGTCCTGTTTTGTAACTTGTTTTTTAACTTCAGTTATTGCACCTCCCAGAGTCATCTTGAACGATGAAAGTCTGACGCTCTTTGAGGTAAGGACTCGTGTACTCTGATTCTCTGACTTTCTGCTCCCTTCACCCTGCCATGAGCTTTGTTACTTCTAAAACGCTGTATTAACGTTGTCATCACGTGTGGGCTTCTGCTGAGCCAAGACTAGTGGAACCAGGTGTTCTGGAGCACAAGCTGCTCACCAGAAGAGGTCCACCTTGTGCAACAATATGCACTGGCCTATTGTGGCAGGGTTTGCATTGTTCCATGTGGAATCTGGGCTGTATTTCACCTTGTCACGGTGCTACAGGGGCTGAGCTGGACCTGTACCGGGTTGGTACAGGAGTTGTGAGACTGGATTTGAGTGGGTAGCTCCTCAGCTTCTGCAGCAGGAGCCAGAGGCTGTATTACTCACCAGTCTGACCTTTTTGATAGTCTGTGTGAGGATTTATTTCAAGCCAGCTTGTACTTTGAGGAACATGTACTCTGATGTATCATTTTTCCCAGAAGTTGAAGTTTAGTTTCTCAAATTCAGATTCCTGAGGTTTTTTGCAAATGTCAGATAAGGTGATCTTGAAGTCTTTGGCCAGAGACTTTTGAGTGTGATGTACACAGGTTAGGAGACTGATTTATTTCCCCCAACTTACCCTGTCATTCAGAACATCATGGACATCACTTGCTTGACTTGCGGGTGAAGTAGACTGCAGTGAGCTGCTGCTTGATGCCCCCAGGGGAGCAGGAGGAGCAGGGCAGTGAGACTGGTAGGGACAGGGCATGATGATTTTCAGGCAGCATGATGAATTAGGTGGGGATTAGCACTCCTCTGAAGTCTTTTGTAATGGAGCTTTCAAACTCCACCACTTGCTGACCAGGCTGGGGAAGAGCTGCACATGCAGCTGCTTTTAGACTATTGAGTGTCCAGGGAAACAAAGTGTGGATCTCTGTGTTCACAGTGGGAAGTCTCTCCCAGTACCCTGTTAAGAATTCTTTGCTGAAATGGGAAGTTTGGGGAGTGGTTTTGTTGATACTGTAGTTCCATGTATTGTATCATGCCTGTGACATGCTCAGCTTTGCAGGGAGTCCTGAGCCTCTCGGGGATCCCAGGCCTGTTTGGCTCTGTGGTTCAGGAGCTGCTGTGCAGAAGCCCTTGGCCTCCACCCAGCTTTGCATCTGGGGACTCTCAGCTTTCCTGCAGCAGTGGGACTGTGTGTGCTGCTGAGACATCATCTCATTGTGGGTGGGGAGAAAAGTGGCTTTTCTGTCCAAAACCATCTTGCATATTTTAATTAATAATGAAAATGCCAGTGAGGCATTTTTAGGCATAACCCTAACCCTAACCCCTGAAGGCATATGTGCTTGGAACCGTGCAGAGGAGCAGCAGAGAGGTGTTCTGCACTTGTGAACAGCTCTGAGGCAAGGGCAGCAGCTGTGCATCTGTGGTTAGTACAGCTGCTCTGACGTGGTAAGTGCACACTGCTCACCTACCTTGCCCCTCAACATGATTGAGGCTGCCTGGGGTGGGCAGAGCAGAGGTGTAGCAGTAAGGGAACACACATGTCACTGGACTGGCTGCAAACAGCAGGGAATCAATTTGTTTGAGGAGCAAAGAAATTCTTCTATGCTCAAGGTGAGGTGTGAGAAGGGAGGAGGCTGCAAGGGGCTGAGGTGATGTGGGAGGATAAAATGAGATGAAGGGAGGGAGTAGAAAGAGATGTCTGCCTGGAGGGGTTGGGTTCACTGTTTAGAGTTTTAGGTTTGTAATGCACATGCATTAGAGCCCTGCAGTTGTTTGCTGCAGCTGGGTATGAAGTGGCAGCTGAGCAGAGTGGGTTTGCAGCTTGGAAGAGCTGGGTTTTCATGCCAGTGGCCATGCAGGCCGTGTCTCTTGCCTAGGGGCCCTTCAGCCCTTCCAGGTCATGGTCTGTTATGGCAGGAATGGTCTGTGTTTGTAAACATTTTATTTGGATGGAGCATCAAACAGGGGACAGAACCCAACAAGCTCTTGCTGGGACTCATACCAGGGTGGTTACCACGCAGGCTGTCAGCTGCTCTAACCTGCCAGGATGGTGCCTCCCCCCAGTTCAGCTGCACCCTGTGCCCTGGTGCCAGGGAAAGCCCTTGTGCATCTCTGACTGCCACCTGGAGCCAGTGCTGGGCTGTCTTCTGCTTGGACAGGCTCTCCTGCCTGAGCCTCGGTGCTCTCAGTGACAGTGACATGGGCTCAGAGCAGGAGCAAGAGAGGAGATGGTTCTGGTGTTGGCCAGTGCTGGGGACAGGAGTTGTTCTCCAGCACTGCCTACCAGAGTGGGAGCTCCTCAGTCTGGGAGGGTGTTGGTGAGGGTCAGCACCAGCTGCAGAGTGGGCTGCACTGCCCGACCAGGGAGGCTGGAATAGCAATAAAGTGACTTTCAGAGGAAGTAAATGCATTCAAGATTAAGATGGTCCTGAAATCTCATTACATCAGTGACAACTGTGAGCTGTAATTGAAATTGTAGGAACTTTAGAATTCCTAACTTGCAAACGTGAAATTTTTTTGTCTAAGTGCTCTGTTCCATAACTGGTTTTCCATTTTATTTAATTTTAAATTAGGTTCATTCTTCTTAGATTCTTGTTCCCCAAATTAGGTGCAAAAACTCTTGAGAAACAGCAAACAAGGGATAGTTAAGAAAACCAAAGAGTAAAGGAACAGAGGTTGGCTTATGGCTTCTGCAAAGTCTGCTTGTGGTTTTCTGGGTTGCCTTGTGACTCCTCAAAATGCACGATGCTGTCATGCCTAAACATAAGTGCACTGTTACTGCTTCTATGTAGGGCTGTGGCAGAGAAGAATCCAATTATTTATTCCCTTCAGTTTAGACCCAGGCTACTTAATTGCCTTCTGTTTTCTACTTGAGAAATGCCTTGGTACGTGGAGAACTCCAGCAGCACCCTCCAAGGATATGGGAGCTCTCTTGAGGAGCTTCAAAAGGATGTTCTAGAAACTTCCAGTCCTTGTTGAGACTGCCAGAGGCAGAGCCTGTTGGAGCCCAAGCACAGTATTCTCCACATCGACCTCTGACAGCCTCAGTGTTTGAGCAGTTTGTGTTCAAGGACACTGCTTGATTTCGTGGCATCACAACTCCACTGCTAGGGCAGAGTTGCTGCTGCTGTGCCATGCCTGGGGGTTGGCTGGGGTTGCTTGACCAGTGTCAGACATAAGCTGTGGAGCTGCCTTCCCAGGTGGACTCTCCTGCTCTGCAGGCACCTTAGTGCTCTCTGTGGGAAAAGGGGATGGTGTCTGAGGCAGTAGTGTGAGCCCCTGGAGCAGTCAAGCACTTGTAAAGGACAGAAATTTGTGATGAAGCCAGTAGCTGCAGATGGTGCAGTACCGTACTGGCAAAACTTCCACTCCGAGCTGATAAGACTGAGCTACACTCAGTGAATCTGATCCCTTGCACTGAAGGAAGAACCTTTACACTGCAAGCAAAACCAGGAAAAAAGGCAAATATTGTCAACTTGCTTGCCAGGATGCTCAGGCTGAAAGAACCTCTGAAGTGAATTCTCCCAAAATATGTGTGTATTTACAGTATAGTGAGCACACAGATTGGCAGCAGCGTGGAGTTTTTGGAACCCATAAAGACTTAAAGGCATTGCTTTGATTTTTGTTATTGCTGTTTTTGCTGGCTGCCTTATCCTTGTGTCCCTTGAAGTGTTTTACAATGTTCTGCTCTGCAGAGCTGATCAACTGCAGGCTCCTCTGCAGAGTGCTTGGCTTTGGGTTTCTCACAGCCCTGCTTGATGGTTCGTGTTTTTCTAGGCCAGATGAGCTCTTCAGCATCACTTCTTTCTCCTCCTAGAAGTGAGCACTTGTGCAGTGTGTATCTAGAGTGCATTCATGGAAAAAAGCATTGATTGTTGAGTTAATCCTAGGAAAGAGTGAGCAGAAAGTAAGAATGCCAGCCACTGGAAAAGTCAGGGCAGCAACGAGGGCAGGAGGCCATCATCTGTCTTCAGAGGAGCTAAAGGAATCCACAGGCTTCCACATAAATATTTAGATCTTCTAATCAGATCTTAGAGTGCACTGAGTGTTTCCTCTGGCACAGACCATGGGGCAGGAATCCAGAGGAGCTGTTTGTTCCTTTCTTTGCCTTTGGTTTTGTTTCCATATCCTACTTGTTAATGACAGTTTGGGCAATACATCTGGCATGCTCATTCAGTGGAGCCAGCTACGAATTGAGCAGTGTGAAGCCTTCCCTGCTTTTGGCAAGAGTCTAAATGCAATTTCATAAAAAATTACTTCATCAGAGTCTGTCCGTCGGAGACATTTCCAGTGGCAAGCCTTGTGGTTTTCCCCTCGCTGGCAAAGAAAATGGCAATTAATCAGGAAATTCACCCACCCCAGAGCATGGCAGTCACCTTAGCCCCTTCTGCATCCCCTCAGGGTTGCCTGCTCTGAGTGCTTTTGGAGCAGTCTCCCTTGTTTGTGTGGTGGGGCTGCCAGCCTCGCCCACAGAGCCCGTGCCCAGCGCTGCCCACCCGGCCCAGGGAGGCTGCCTTTGGAGTGGAAATTCAGCTCTGTCCTCTCTTCTAGTGTCAGTTTCAGATCTCTCTGATCTCAGCTCAAGGGCTCAATGAATGCTCTTTATACCTGGATTCCTTCTTAAGTAGCTTTCTGAAAATAGAGCTTTCAAATCTTATCTTTGCCCTGCACATGGTGGGAGTCCCCTGCTCGAGCTGGGACCTGCTACTGGCTGCAGAACACCCATCTCTGGCAGTTGCAGGGCACATTGAGCAGCTTTGTTCCTGGGTTATAAACACCAGCCCCTCAGCCAGTTTGCCCCTTTCACCGTGGCTGCAGTGTTTATTTCTGTTTCAGCAGTGCTTTGCAGCCTTGCTGGGGAAGCTTTTGATCCACCGGCTTTCCGGTTGAATTTTCCAAGAGCTGGTTGATGTGTTTGGGGTGTGTGCACTGTGCAGTATTTCATGTTGGTAGCTTGGGTTTCTCCTTCCATGCGCATGTTCCTTTGAAGTGCTTGTTTTTTTATTCATCTTTTGACATCAAACTCGCAGCAGACCTGTGGCACTCTAATCTGCTCAGATCGTGTAACGGAAAGAATGCTGCTGCCTGGCAGCTGCACGTCCCCCAGACACTGTCTGCCTGGGCTGAAAGCATCCCTGTCAGCACAGAGCAACTGCACGGGGCTGTGCAGCCACTGTGCAGCCTCCACTCACACTGGAACGTGTCTGGAGATACCTGCTGAAGGAGGAAGATGTGACCTGGGAAGGTTCCCGAGATCCTGTCTGTGTTCTCACAGCTTACTGCATGTGCAGCACAGCAAAGCAGAGACGTTTCTCTTGGGCATCACAGCTGGATCCACAGGGGAATGCTGTTCTGATGTAGATATTTTTACTGTGGAATGCAAGATGCAGTAGCCCCAGTGTGCTACTCCACAGCCAAGATGCCCTGCTGACACAAACCACGCTCACCACTGTCTCTGAGTAGCTGCACATTGCCAGTGAGAAATAAACTGGAGTTACTCAGACATGGTTTCAGACTAAACGTGGCTTTCTGAGCAACAGGCTCATCTTCAGAGTTCAGAAATGAGAAGCCTTGGTTTATACTTCTGCAACTCAAGGAAGATGATGAATCTGTGTAATTTTGACTTTTAAATATTTTTTTTTAATCTGAGGGAGTAATACTCCTTAAATGGAGAGGACAGTAAGCAGGACATGGGCTTCTATCCACTGCTTGCCTCATCAGGGACTTTCTGATCCCTTCAGAAGAAAGCTGTCCTGTGGTTAAGGCCTTGGATGAGACTCTGGAGACACAGATTCTTAGCTCTCGTTTATGCTACTTCCATCTGTGTGGCCTTGAGTAAGTTATTTAAACTCTTTAGGTCTCAGTTTTTCATCTATACAAAACAAAACCCCCAAACCTACACCCTCATACTTCCTTACATTTTAATTTATGTTGCACGTTGCTGCTGATCACATATATACCATTGTAAAATCAAACACCATTTGCAATTGGATTTCTAGGTGCTGTTTCAATGAAAATAGTAATAATCTAACAGTATCTTGTATATATGCCTTGCACAGTGTATTTGAACAGTAGAATTCCATAGATAGTAGCATCTATTTTCCCAGTCAGAATGACATTGTGTGTTTGGCTGGAAATCAAAGCAACAAGGAGGAGAAGTGCTGGGTATTTTTGAGCATAGTGAATAGCTGTTGAGTCATCCTGTTGTAGTAATTCACATATAGCTGAACAGAGTGTTCTGAATGTTTGTTTCAGTTCTTCTGGCCAATCTGACAGTCTCAGTGGGACTCTGATAGGGTTCTCAGTCTGTGTTGATTCACAGATACAAGAATCTGATGCAGTGAGGTGAGAAGAGCAGAGCAGTTCTCTGTGCATGGTGAGCTATGCATTAGAACAACTGCAGATGAGGAGAGAGCAGCTGACTTGGCAGTATAGATTTCAGGTAAGGATCTGCCCAGCATTTGATCTAGTCTTAGAGAATACTGAAGGCTTCAGGTTTGTGTGTTTTCCTGGACTGCAGTTGCTAAAGCCTTCTCATCTCTGTGCCAAGACATTCTTTGGACAGTGGGATCATTCCACTGGCCTTTTTTTTTTTTTTTTTTTTTTTTTTTTTTTAAATGTGAAATCAGTGCTGATTGAAATACTTTTGTGTTAAAACAGTGCTGTGTCCTGCCAGTGAGTGGCTGGAGAACTCCTGTGGTGGTCAGTGGGATGCAGCTTGCTGCCTTCTGTGCTGAACCCCCAGCAAATGCTGAAACTGGGCTGGTACCCGAGAACCCTGCACAAAGCAATCCAAGGGCTGTGTGGATGAGCCAGTAGTCTCTTTGAGTTGAAGAAAAGGAACTTGCTAGATGTAAATTTGGCAAGAGGGGACTCTGTGTTGGCTGACCCCCTAGGAAAGGATAGGGATGCAGGGAAGTGAGCCATGGGAAGGAGCTTGTGTTCTGTGTACTTGTGAGCTGCTGTCTGGTTCCTTTAAGTTTCTTTCAATTAAAAGATTTTGAAATAAGATGGTTGGACTGATGTTTTGCCAGCAGTGGGAAATGGTTGTGGACGTGGATCCTGAAACTTAGAACTATGGTTATTTGTCAACCTGTGAGTAAATAGGGTCGAGGTTTATATTGGGGCGTATTCTGTCTGTTTATGTGCTTGAGTGTGCCTGTCCAGCTCTTGATCTGTGTTTCTCACTCTTTCTCTCTTTGTGCCTCATGCAGGCCCTGCCATGAATTTTCTCTGACCCCTTGGGGCCATTCCCACATGAAGCTTTGATGTGTGTGCCCAGAGCTTGATTGACAAGGAAGTTTTGGTGGCAGCAGCAGGGAAACGAAGAAAAAAGGGCAGGGCTTTGAACTAAAGGGCTTTGAGCTCTGAGATGCTGTGCTTACTTATCTCCTTCAGAATGTTAATTATTTACCAAGATAATTGGTCGGGAGGGGAAAAAAAGAGAGGGGAGGTTATTAAAAAATTCCAACACTAACACGCTACAAAAACCTCATTTTCCAACTTGCAGCTGGCATGAAAAGGATGTTGTGTGTAAAAGGGCTTGAGTGTATGTGCATTGAGGGGGGCTTTTTAAGGCACCCATTTCCTAAATAGAGAGAACCCTTCAGACGAATGCAGCGGGAACATCAAAGCTCTGAGAGTTTTCTCCGGGGTTTCTAAACCGTGTCTGGTACTTTTAATTAAAAAAGGTTATGGGGAGCTGTCTCTGTGGCTGGAGCAGGCAACCTTGGGCCCTGTTGACTGAGGAATGAAATGCTAAAAGGCCTAATAAAGAATGATTTCTGCTGTAATGTCAGTTCAAGGCTGTGAAGATGCTGGGCTGCTTCATCAGGAGCTGAAACTCCTTGGAGAGTGGCCATGGCCACAGCGTGTGGGACAGTCTGCTGTGGCCTTTGGGCTGGTGCCCAGGAGCTGAGATACCACATGCACACTGGAATGCTGTTTGGGAAGATGGGTGAAGCTGTTCCATCCTGCCCCAGTTGCTGCAGCCCTGGCAGGCTCCATGTTGGGTAGCAGTGCAGGAGCTGCCCGTGAGGATCAGGGCTCTCTGAGTGCTCACAAGTGCTGTGCTGGATCCGGGCCAAGGGCTGTCATTCCTGGCTGGGCTGATGGTGGCAACAGAGGTTCAAGAAAACTGAAGAGCAGGGAGCCTGCCCTGCACAGTTCCCGGGTGGGCATCAGTGATGCAAAGAGGGTGGCTACTTTATTTGTTTATTTGCTGGAGGAGGTGAGGAGTGGTGTGTGTTGTTTAAACTCAGACTGTTTTGTGTAGAGTTCTGGCTGTGACAGTACATGCCTCTTCACACTAGAGTGAGGGGCCCAGAACTGACCCCAGGATTCCAGGGGTGGCCTCCCCAGTGCCCAGTGCAGGGGGATGGTCCCTGTCCTAGACCTGCTGGCCACACTATTTCTAATACAATCCAGGGTGGTGTTGGCTTCTTGGCCACCTGCACAGCTGCTGTCACATGCTTTCTGTATGATGGGTGTGCACCTTCATGTGGGGAAACTGCAATATGAAGCAGTGTGGTAAAATTATTACATTTAAATTAGGAACTTGGCCTGCTGACTGGAATTACAGACATTTCAGGCTGGATAAACTGCTTTGTGGAAAGCTTGAGAACCTAGACAAATTCCAACTAGAGGGTATAAATGTAATAGAATAATCTAGAATATATTTCTGAGGGCAGAGCTGAAATTTCCTTCTCTTGCTGTCAGCCACTCAAGTCTTGTAAGATTAGTCATCATACTGATGTTATCTGCTCAGCTGTGGAGAGTGTGAGTGAAATTTGATGGCCTGAGATCCAGGGACAGAGGAAAACAAAGGGCAGGTACTTGGTGCAGTGAACACTGGCTGGACAGGGCTCGACATCTGTGTGTAGAAGATACAGGATTTTGCTTCATGCCTTGCCCTTGAGTGTCTCTCTCCACACAGTTGAGCCTTTTCTAGAGTATAGATGGTTCAGTGACCTCAGCTTGAACTCTGTGAATTGGTAACTGTCTAACCTGTGGTCACAGTGAGCACACCTACAATCAGCAATCTCTTCTTTTCCCCTTTTGCTGCAGGCTAAACTCTTCCCAAATGCTGTCATTCATTTTGGATCCGAGGAGTGCAGGGGTGAGTGAATTTCCTCTCTTCTTCAGCTGACTGCATATCTCCTATAGCAGCCCCAGGAGGATTGCAGAGTTATTCCAGCAGGAGATAGTGCAGCCCCCCAGAATGCTGGGGAATGTCCCCGTTCTAAGTGTTTGATTCTTTGACATCTCTGATGGATGCTTTAGGATCTCTTTCTCCCAAAGAGTAAAGCATGCTCTGGCTTCATGGGAAAGTTCCTGAGATGCAGTGAGCACTGAAAGAAAATGTCAAGATCGCAAGGTCTGAATGATGAAATGGGCACCTTGAGTTGTGAGAGAAATGGTCACAGTTTGAGTGTCCTGATTTAGCTGGGGGAAGGTGGTGGGTGTTCACTGTAGTATACAGCAGCTGTTTGCTGAGCTGAGAGCTCTGTGTGTGTCTGTGTTACCAAACAAGTGTGTTTTGGTTTCATTTTAAAACAGATTGTTACCTGAAATCGGACCTGCTGAGCTCTGCAGTTTCCCCTTCTGCAGCTGATTTATTAGTAGCCAGGTATGTTGGGGCTGAATAGGGTTGCAAATGAGTATTTCAGGGATTGGCAGCATGAAATGGGCCCATCTGACTACAAAAAAAAATGTGTACTGAAGGTACAAAGACTTAATTTTGTCCTCAGTCATACTGTCATACTTGACTTCATAGCTTTGTGAGTCCTTCTTGGCTCAGTAGGATTTCAGTGACTAAATCAAGTAAATCCTCATGCTTTTATCATGAGAAAGAAGAGTCTTTTCAATCTGACTCTGAAAGTTTAAAGGTGGTGGTGGTACAAGGGTCTATGAGGAAAAAATGAAGCTTAGTTCTCCTTGCTTGTTTTCCTCCTCAGATGTTTGTCCAAACCTTTAGTTCCTTCTGCTTCATCATCATTAGAATCAACAGCTCCATCCCTGTCTGCACCAGAAGTGGGAAGCAGCAGAAAGGCTGATGAGCAGCCAGAGCCAGCCAGGGTGCACGGAGCTCTGCAGGTGCCAAGAAGGGCCCCTGGGAAAATCCCTAAGTGGCTGAAGCTGCCAGGTGAGGTCAGAGCAGGGGAGAGCTCGTGCTGGCCTGCCCTGAGGGGCAGGCTGCTCTGTGACAGTGATGGGTGTTGACAGGGTTCTTGAAAATGCCAACACAGGGAGGCTGGCAGGGCATTGGGTTCAGCACGTGTCAGTCACAGATCAGCTGGTGACTTACAGCTCAGTGCTGCCTGCACAGGTTCCTGGGTGCAGGCTCTGGGATTGTTCAGCACTCTTCAACATCTGAGCTCTTAACCGTGCTCATGTAGCTCAAATGCTAATAGTGATGATATTCTACAGTAGTGGTTTTCCATAGTTAAGATTGCATCCAGCTTTCCATTATTGCCATTTTTTTTCTTGGTTTATCCTGATCAGAAATCTACAACCTTGGTTTTAGCCACAGAACCAATAGCTTATGTGTGGTTTTATATGAGAGTTTATACAAAATGTGAAGTAACTAGGAGAAGGATTCTTGAATTAAACAATGGGCAATGCTCACTTTTTGATGCAGTGGCAAAAAGGAGGAGAGGAGGAAAAAAGATAGGAAAAAAACAAAAAAAGAGCATTCAGTCAACTCCCTTAATGGCAATAAAACTAAATTATATGGAATTCCCCAGCTAATGCCAAATGCTGATGTCCTGAATCAGAGTTTTAGCATCTGATTCAGGAAGATACTGTGGGGCCATCAGCTCCAGTAAGCAGAGCATCAGGTGTGAGATAATTGCTGGAAGCAAAACACCCAGTGGCTGGGTGTTTCCCTGCTGTGACTGGTCTGGTTTACACTGGTACTGGGATACTGATGCAGCTCAGATAGGAAACAGTGTCTTCATTTCCCATTCCCAGTATGCTTGAAGCATTCCACTTCAGGGTAGGACTTTCCCAAGTAAAGATGATCTGGATAAAGTAGGAAATAACATCTCCCCCACCTGTGCAGGTTACCCACTAACAGCTGATGTGGAAGGTTGATAACATGTAGGATTAAGTTCCCCACTCTGAAAGCTGTGATGTATTCACCATTCCATCTTCTTCAGAAGAGCTCCTCCATGCTGCTTACGTGCTGCCTGAGCACAGCAGTGTGTGGAACCCTCAGCAGCATGTGACTGAGAAATGGCACAGTGCAAAATGATGTGGGTTTAATGCTCTTATGTTTATATTTTAGGTGGGAAGAGATGAAAATTTCTGAGCTCCTGGATCAGTGAGCAGTCAGCTGTGCCTCTTTCCTGATGAACTTACTCAGAATATATAAGAAATTGTTGGTGGCCCTGGAGAGTTATAAATAGAAAATTGCTACTGCAGATGCTAATTTCACCTTTTGGAGGAGCTGAAGCCTGTCCATGGTCCTTGTGACTATAGAAGCAAGGTTAGAGGTTAAGTTTAAGGTTTCTTGCATGCAAATATGAATAGAAAATTAAGGGGGAAATAATTCCTCTATAGTTTCTGTGAAGGGCTTCATTTCTGTCTGTATTTTAAACTCACATGTTCTCATTCTGCCTTCAGAGACACCTTTGAGTCAAGCTGCCTGCATTCTGGGAGTGAGATACAACCCAGTTCAGGTTTACCTATAGCTGAGTGCTGCCTAGAGCAAGACTTGTCTCTGCTGCTTGCTGGCTGGGGTTAGTGCTGATAATTCTAGGCATAGATGGATGAAAAGTGAGAGGAAGCACTTGGGTCACTTGAACCAGTTCAAACAGGGTTTTCCTGTGAACCTCTTGGTCTGCTGCACTTGGGTTGGCTTTGGTTGCCAGAATCTTATCAAAAAAGAACACAGGTATCTGTCAATAGACTGCATATGGCATTTGTTTCTGCCCCAAGCTCTGTTTTATTTTCACTGCATATAATTAACATCAGTAATTACAGTTTACAGTGAGGAAAAAAAACCATCCAGTAAAAGGGTCTCTTCACATGACCTTTGATCCGTGGACTTGCATTGCCAAGATGTTTCCACAGCAGTGTGGCTGTTGTCTGCACACAGAGGGAAGCTCTTGTCCCTCTGACTCCTGCAGATGCTGTACAGGGATGGGCACTGTTGGTTAGAGCTGTGCTGGTGCTGGAGAGCTCTGGAGTGCCACAGGAGCCAGGGTGCTGTGTTGCATTTGAAGTCTCCTCCATGGATCAGTGACTTCTATTGGACAGCTGGGGTTCCACGCTATGGTAATAACATGTTTTCCATTTTCCCTGTGTAGACAATTGTTCCCTGAACTACATGTACATCTGCAGAGTTTGTAGCTGCAATAAAGCAGAGTGGCCATAGGAGGCCTTTCTGTGAGTCTCTTTGATAGTACATTTCTTCCCCCAGCACTCAGTTCCTCTGTCAGCTCACAGGAACCTGCTCCCTTTTCAATGGGCCTGTCATGCCTCATTCCCTTCCTCCCATTTTTTTTCAACAAAGCAAAACGGAGCTTTGTACCATCTGAATGAACTTCAAAGTGGCCAGAAAGGGCACCCAGGGTTCCTGGCACTTGTCATTGTCTCCCAGCCTGGCCAACATTTCCCTTCAGGTCTAATTACTTCCAAATGCTCCCAGATGCTTTGAAGAAACTCAGAGGGAGGGGGAGGCATGAAAGAAAGGTGGAAGAGGAAAAAGGAGACTCGAAGTGGAGGGAGCAGAATGCTGTAGAAAAACATGTTGGTTGATTTCTAGTTTGTCTCCAAACACAAGCAGGGAAGCGGCCGCTGGCAGCAGGGAATGGGAGAGCACCATGTGCAGCTGCTGCCCTGAGTCCTCACTCTGGAAAGCAAGCCCTTCTGGCACCTGATGGGCTCTCAGACACCCTACAGCAAAACAAGATACCACAGGGATGTTTACTACTTCCTGCTCGAGTGAGTTGAGTGTGGGCTGAGCCTACCCCATAGGACTGGCTGTACCTTGGTTCAGAGGCTGTGACTCATTCCAGAGGCAGACTGGAGCTAGAGCTGCTTTGTGCAGGGTATGCAGGATGCATCAGGGGACAGCTGATGGCCTTAGCTGATGGTAGCTGGTGCTGGTGCCCTGGGATCAGGGATTGGAACAGACAGCAGCAGCCTAGTTGGTGGGAGGTTGCAGTGTGCTTTCAGAGGTGCCAGTCTTACTGTTTGAAGAGCATGGGCAACACCAGCTAGTGCTAGTTGGTGCAGCTGTTTTGATTCCACCTTAACTGTCACCTGCAAGGACCTGATACAGGGAAACAGGAGTTTGGGGTCACGAACAGCAACACCATTATTACAGGGGCTGTTTCGTGGATTAAGTGCAGGAATTAGGAGAGTTCATACTGCCAACTCTGTGCATATACCCAGGGGTTCTGCTCATGGTTGCCCTGTGTAACCCAGCTGTGCATCCAACCAAAATGAACTGCTTCTCTTTCAGGAGAGCTGGTGCCTTCCAACAGCTAGAGCAGAGGTCTTACTCCCTTTCTCTGTGCAGAGGAGTTAGTTGTAGCTGCTGCTGTTACCATGCTCTGCTTTGCTGCTAGCACCCACATCAGCAATCCTCAGAACACTTGTGCACAGACCAGGCCAGGTGAGTAACTCCAACCTGTGTGAGACAGGCTTTGAGACCCGAGTCAGGACAGGGGGAGAGGTGAGGATATGGAAGCTGAAAAAGGCAAGAAAGTAGGAGCAGATTCTTGAATAGGGACAACTAGCCCTAGAATTTAAAATTGCAGCCTCTTCACTAGGATGGTGGCTACAGGGTTTCCTACCCTGCCACAGAACAGTATGTGCAAATACTAGATGAGCTAGATTTATTTCAGTATCGCTTCTGCTGTAGCAGCCAACTCATCCCTGGGGTTTTGGGCATTCAGAGGTAGTATTACTTGCATTTTATTTTTTTGCTATTCCCTTTTTTATTTTGTACCATATGGTCGTGAGGCTGAAGGCTGAACTAGGTCAGTTCCTTCTTTGTTTTCATTGTACAGCTGCACAAACAGTTGTCTTGGCAAAGAGGCTGCAGCACAGAGGGCTGGGGCACTGCTGAAGCTGGTACTGTAATCAGAAAGAGTGGGTATTAAATTGTGGCTTTAGATGAAGTATCCAAGAGGCTGATTCCTGCATGGTGACCTTGATAGCTCTTGGCTGAAAGAGCACAGTGACCTACTGAGCCTCTGCCTGGGGAAAACTGCCCTGCACTGATGAAGACTGCAGAGGCAATGCAGCCCTCCCATCAGCTGGTTTCCATGCAGCAGGCTTTGTGCTGCCCCACAAAGCCCTTCAGTGGTGGGGGTGCTGCCTGCATGTGTGAGGTTTCCTATTTCACAGCTCCCCTGGCCCCCCCGCGGGCTCAGGGGCCAGGCTGTCCCATGATGTGGGATTTTCACACATGCTGTTTGTTATTCTGTCCTTTTTCCTTTCGTCCTGCGGAGATTTAGAGAAGAGGGTGGGTGAGGGGGAAACTTCACAAGTCTTTGAAGCAACTTGACTTTCTATGATTAATTGCAGCAAGGAGCCTACACAAGGGAGGGAGACTCAGTTTTAATTTATTGATGTTTCTTTGTGAGAACAAATTTATAGCAGAGGGGAAGCAGATTCTGAGGAGAATATCAAATGGTTAAAAGGTTCCAAGCATTCTTTGATGTCACAGCCCTGGAGAAACACTGGAAGGTAGTAAAGGACAGACACTGTTTATTTATAAAATAAAGATCAGTTACCTGCTTTTGGCAAGAGCCTGTGACTGAGCTCCTGTTAACAACCTATTCATTAGACAGGCTTGGAGCTGGACCTAAAGTTCCTTCCACAGCTGCCTGCTGAGGTGATGAAAGCCTGAAGTTGGGATGGTGTTTCCAGCCGTTAAGTCTTTCCCTGCATCTCTGGAAGCAGCACCTGTTTATCACATCAGCATCTCCCTGTGCTGTGAATAGAGCTCCTGCTAAAGAGTAGGGCAGTGACAGGACCCGAGTCACACACTCCTCTGACCAAAACAAGTGTGTGGCAGATGCTTTGCAACAATACCATCTGACAGCACGGCTACCCGGGGCTTTGTCGTGCTCGTTAAGGAAGAGAGAGGCAGAGAAGGAAAAAGCTTGACTGTAAGGATGGCCCAGATGTTCATGTCAGGTGCTTCCTGGCAGGCCACACGTGTTGCAGGAGGCCTCTAGAAATCTAGAAGCTGTAAGGACAACAGTGAGCCCCTCAGCACTGCTGGGCCCCAAAACATCACCCCAAAGGAAGGATGGAGCTGCTCCAGTGCAGCTTCCACAGCCACCTACCAGCTGCGGCAGCACTTTCTCCACATGTTCGATGTTCACCTTCTCCACGTCCTCAGCCTGTGCCTGCCGCGCTGCTCGTGCCGCCGTTTCTGCCGAGCAAGAGCAAGGTCGGGGCCACAGCGAGGGCCCCTGCCCGGGGGAGCCGGAGCACCAGCCCCGCGGGGTGGTGGCTGCAAGGGCAGAGCCCAGCGAGCCCCGGGCCAGAGGGGGGCGGGTTTGGGGGCTCTCCTCCCGCCGGTACCGGGCCCCCAGCGTGGTTCAGGTGGGCCCGGGGCCCGGCGCCGGGAAAAGGCCGTGTGCTCACCTCGGACGAAGACGTTCAGCATCTCCGCCATCAGCAGCTGCGCGTCGCCGCTCACTGCGAAGACAACGCGCTTAGGGACAGCGGGGACGCGGCCCGGCCGCCCTCCCGCCGCCCTCTACCCGGTACCTCGAGTCCTGCGGTCCCGGAAGTGCAGCCGTAGCAGCCGCTCCACGGTCTCCTGCGGGGAGGAGAGGGGTGAGCGAGCGGGGGCGAGGGTGCAGCACGGTCCCCAGCCCGGTCCCGAGACCCCGCCGCCGCCCGCCGCACCTTCCTGAACCCGCCGCAGCGTTCGTCCCGCTCCTCCATGCAGCCGCCCGTCCCCGCCTCCCGGAAGCGCCGGCCGCGCGGGCTGGGCGCGGGGCAGGGCCCGGGGCGGGGCCGGTACCGGCCATGGAGGAGTTCCGCAGGGCCTATGCGCGGCTGTGTGCGGCGCCGCAGGAGGTCGTGCTGCGGGGGCTGCGGGAGCGCGGAGCGGGGCCGGAGCGCGGCCGCCTGGACCTGGCGGCGCAGAGCCTGTCGCTGGAGACGTGCGGAGCCCTGGGCCGGCTGCTGCCCCGCGCGCCCTTCGCTGAGCTGGCGCTGGGCGACTGCGGCCTGAGCGAGGAAGGTGAGCGCGGGGCCCGCGCTGCCGGCGGCTTGGGGCCCGCGGAGGGGCTGGGCAGCGGCGGAGGCACCGGGGCCGCTCTGAGGCTCGTGGGGGTCAGGAGCTTGTGTTCCAGGAGTTGCCCGGTCCGCGGGGGCGGCCGCGCCGCACGGAGCCGAGCCCCGTGGGTGCCAGAGCGCATTGGCTGTGGGCCGCGGGTCGGTGGGGCTGCTGATGCGGGAGGGTTCAGATGAGGGTCTGTTGGATCTGATCACTGGGTTTTAAATCCGGCAGGCGGCGAGGGGGGACTCCAGGGGTGTAGGGCTCTCCGGGCCAGAAGCGTCTCGTCTGCGCGGCCTGATCTGGCCGTGCGCTGTTCTCATAGCCACGTTAGGAAGGTCCACAGGGTGATGAGAACATATACACACGGGTATATGCATATATAGGTGGGGATATACATGGGGATACGCATATGTACGTGGGGACGTGCACAGAATCTCCCCGCGACAGTTGAGCCTCAGGCTGAGCAGCAGCGGTGCCCGTTTGCAGAGTCCTGTGCCTGTCCCAGCGCTGCCCTCCTGCTGGCGGTGGGAAGGGCTCCGCCCGCCCAGCTCAGGCTGAGTGCTGAATGCAGGTGCCACAGGGAATAACAAACCCCCTTTTTCTTTCTTTCTGCTTAGGTGTAAAACTTCTGTTGCACGGTCTTTGCTCCAACACCACAGTCAAATCTTTGGATTTGAAGGTGAGTCTTTTTGAATAAAATGGAGACAAACAGGGAAAAAAAGCAGGTATACAAGCTTAATCAGTTAGAAACAGGCGGCCCTGGGGCAGGGCTGCTCTGCAAGTGTACACTACTCTACAGTTCTTAAGTAACTTGATCCTGTCTCCTTAACAGTATGTCACAACCTCCCGGAGTTACTCTGCAGCTAATCTTTTTTATTCAGTTACTTTGTTTTGGTAGGAAGCTGTTGCTGTGGATCTTTTGTCAGTTGCTGCTTGGTCAGGTGAGGTGAAGGCTTTTCTTTAGGTTCTGTATTAATCAGGGAGTTATTTACTCATTGTTTGACTCGTACTTTCTATAGAGTTTATCCAGCTTGCCAGCACATTTCAGGGGCTTGGAGCTAAGCATCCCCTCTCAGCTGTGATCACTCTGCTGTGAGAGTGACTCTGTGCTTCCGACACAGAGCTGTTTCTCCAGATCTGCAGTCCTGAGCTGCATCACACCTTCCTTCCTCACCTGTACTGGTGCTGGCCCAGCCCTTGTTGGTGAAGTGTGTTGAAATGGTTCTGCTTATCTAGAATCCATTTTCCACCCCGTTGTGGGCCATGCTGATCCTGTGCTCTCCTCTGATTTTCATGAGCCACACTGCCTCACAAAGCTAGTGGTGTGTGTGCCCACCCTTCCTCCTGGGGTCTGACACTTTCTGGGAAGCTGACTGGTCTGTGAGGCAAATGTTCCTGGGACCATCCCTGACAGTGAAATCCATAGTGCAGCTGGGGTGCACCTGGTGGTGGTGGATGGAATCGCTGGACTGCCACAGGGTGTAGCCTGCTGATCACCTGGGACTTCTGTTTCAGGGAAATAACCTGCGAATCGTGGGAGCTGAGGCTTTGGGAAAACTTCTTAGTCAGAACAAATCCATCAGGAGGTAAAATTTGTATCTGCCTCTCTTTCTTTTATTCCTGCCAGATGGAACACAACGTTAGAAAAGCTCTGAGGGTGCTGTTTGTTGGGGCAGGATGGATGTTGAGTGGGTCAGTTTCTTGTGAGGGGTGGGACAAGTGAAGGAGTGAGAACTGGAGGTGCTCTTTGGGGGATGCAGAGCTGGAGCAGCAGTTCCTGCTCTCTGGAGCTCAGTCTGTTAGTGGGTGTTCGAATGGGTGCCATGACCCGGGTGCTGTTCAAGCTCTTGCAGTTTGTCTGTTTTCTACTCAAGCTTCAACCTGGTCTGATTTTCTCTAGCTTAATCTTGGAATGGAACAACCTCGGTGTCTGGGAGGAGAGCTTCTCTTTTTTTTGCCAAGGACTGGGAGCAAACAAGTTTCTGCAGCGGCTCGATCTCCGCAACAACCAGATCAACCATCACGGGGCTGAAGAGCTGGCCGTGGCACTGAAGCAGAATGCCAGCCTTCAGGAGCTGGGTGAGAGCTGCACCTACACACCTGCCCTGATCTCTGCCCTGACTACAACTGGTCAGTGTTGTTCCCAGTACCTGTCAGTCTGCAGTGCTTTGCAGACTTTGCAGGGAGGAGCGTTTGCAGCCCTGTGGCTTTTGGAGGTTGGGAGCTGTAATTGGAATCTCTGGAACCAAACCTGCAGATGAAGATTGTGTGCTTGGAGCAGAACTGTTCTTAGTGGAGGAAAGAAGGGGTTCATTCCCCTTTGTGGCTGTTGTTGGCATTCTTCATGCCAGAACCTGAGACTTACTTCAGTGATAGGCTTTTGCCAGGAACTGGTTCTTGGTGCCAGTTCTTTCTCATCTGGAGGTTGAGGAAGGAAGGCTCATGAGATGAAAATGCAAGGGGCAGACTTGGGTATCTTCTGAACTGTAAGGGCTGTCCACACTTCTCTGCACTTAAGATTCATCTTTGCCTTTCCTTATTTTTCTATTGCTTTCACTCCCTCTCACTTATCTTGAAAAGGGACTGTTCACCTGTTTGTGCTGAGACCATCTGGAATTAGTTAGCCACACTTGTGGGTGTATAAGGAGCAGGACTTCTCTTGAGCTCTGTGTTTTCAGCAGCTGTGTTGACTACAGGGATGACATTTTGCTTTCTGCTTAGATTTGCGTTGGAATAATATTGGGCTTCTGGGTGGCCGAGCTCTGCTGAACTGTCTGCACAGCAACAAGACCCTGAAGAGGCTGGAGCTGGCTGGGAACAATGTTCCTAGTGACATCCTGAAAGCTGTGGGTAAGTATTACTTTTTTTTTTTTACCTCTGTGTCATGTCAGAGCACTTGCTGCTGCAGGAGTCAGATCTCCCTCCCCACCCTCCTTTCTCAGCAGCATTCCCACAGTGCCCTGCATCACTTTCTTTTTGTCTTTTTACAAGAGCTGGGCAGGTTGGAGGTGTCACTTTTACCAGGAAGTGGGAAAAAATAATTTCTGTTGACTTGGAGACTACTGTGCCATGTGAACATTGGAGAACTTGGGGCACTGATTTGCCTCTGAGTGGCCAAGTTTGAACGGGGCTGGTGCAGTTTGTCCTTTGCTGTCATCCTGCCCACAGTGGAGCCGAATGGCTCTGCTGTGTCCATGGTGATCACCCCCTATACACTGTCCCACCTGCTGTCTGGACTGTGTGAGCCCTGTCTTTACAGGGCCTAAGAAGGGTTACCACCCAGCTGAGTGCTGCCTCTTCCAGCAGTGCTGCTATGTGGCTTTAGAAGCACTCATGCTCTCCTGCTTTCTCTGCACCAGAACAAGCTATGGATCACAACCAGGACCGCCAGAATATCCTGAGTGAGACCCAGCGCCGGACACACATCCTCAGCAAGGAGGTTCTGAGTCTCAAGGATGAGAAGACCAAGCAGGTCAGCAGTCTTGCATGTTGGCAGTTCAAACGGGGCAGCTGGGTCCTATGCTTTCCCTTGGTGTCCCCATCAAACAGTGACAGGATTATTGTTCACCTGAAGTTGCATGTGCATCTTTGTGGGTGGGCACACAGCACTGTGCAGTAAATTGGGTTCTTCCTCTGGGCTGGGTTGCCCAGGAGTCAAATTCATGACAGTGTGGTTGTGGTTTTGGGCACATGCTCTGCTGAGCATATTCACTTGGGATTCTGGAGGAGTTTTGGGGCTTTTTGTCACCTGTATTCATGCTTTCAGTTCTTTTGCAACTTGTTAGATATTTTCCAAGTTGTGAACACCTATAAATTAGTCTGTTTTCCTCCTGACACTAAATGGTGCAGAGCCCCTGTAGTCGATGGTCTCAGACAGATGTGCTAATGAACCTGTCAAACCTCCAGGTTGCTTTTGACAGGGGGTTTGGTTTGTCTTCAGCTGTCACCAGAAAGATGAGAAATGTAACTGCTTCGAGATGATGCAGCTCATTTTGTCACTGATGTTTCCGTGTTCACAGTTCTTGGATTTAATGGACACTATAGACAAACAGAGAGAAGAAATAGCCAGGAACAGCAGGTGAGTTGAATTTCTGAGCTTTCTGTCCTTTAGCAGAATCAGACCCTCTCCTTTTCCTAGCAGAAATCACATGCCTGTATTTTTTTTTTTTCTTTTTCCCCCCAAATGCAGGATGTCTGCAGCACAAGTTAGCCAGCTGCAGGAAGCACTGGATGAGCAGCAGTCTATTATGAATTCACTGAAAGCCAAGTAAGGAGGAGGAAAACCATATTCTTCCTGCTGTTCTGTGCTGCACAGGCAGTGCAGAGCAGAGCTGTTAAGAAGAGGGATAATCTTGTAGAGTGGCTGGCTTACTATTTTGCTTAGTTCTACAGTGATAGCTAGAAATTATGGTCAGATCAGGCCTTTGGGTTTGCCACGTTAGATATTTAGCCTGCTTTTAAGTAAAATTACAGTGCATTGGTGTAAGAGCAAGTGAATTACAAGGGGAGAAAAGGAGAGGTGGGGAAGGATTGTGGGGATGGGGGGCATGTTCCTTGCACAGCTTACAGCCTGATGAGGGTCTGTACCTGCTTCCCCTAGCAGATGGCAGTCCCCTCTGAGAACCACTGCAGAGATGCAGGAACCAGGGCAGCAAGATGTAGGCTTAGGAACAGTGAGGTGGAGCTACCCAGATCAGTGTTAGATTGTGTAGAGCCATGTGCACGTGGCAGAGGTTAGACTTCAAATGCTGGTGAGTCTGGCCCATTCAGTCATGTCAGGTAAACACAGTTTTGTTACACTGTGCCCCAGTGTGGACATGTCCCTCATGTGCAGAGTAAGCAGATAGCTTCTGCTACTTGTGTAAAAAATCTATCCCTAATTTTAACCAACCTTGCAGAGGGATTACATAGCCAGCTCTGCTCTCCTGTGAGAGTGGGCAAGTCCTGGAGGGCTCGAGGCAGGGAGAAAACAATGGGGCACCAGAACACCAGGTTATGAGAGGTCCCAGGTCACTCGCTGTTTGCAGTGTATTAACATCTTATACCATGTGGTGCCTCCCTCAGAAAGGACTCTGGAAAGTATTTCTCTGTATAGGCTGCAGATGACTGAAGCTGCCCTGGCTCTGTCTGAGCAGAAGGTGAACAACTTGGGAGAGCTCCTGAAAGCCACAAAGCAGGAACAAACCAGCATGGCTGAGCGCCACTTTGTGGAGCTCCAGCACCAAAAGCAGGTGAGCTGGATAAGCTCTAGTTAGGTTTGAGAGCAGGGTTCCAGGTTATACGTGGCTTGTGTAGATTTGAGGGATGATGGGTGGGACAGACAAACGTGATTTTTAGTGGGTTAAGCACAGCTGCCATAACAAAAATTCTGGTGTAAATGACATAGGTGACTAGTAGGTGTGGAGAGGAGCCATGATGTTTATGGGATAGGTTAGATTTAGTTGGGTGTGGTGGTGGTTGGAGTAAGTTGGCAGTGCAAGGGCTAAGGTGAGTACAGGTTCTTAATTTAGATTCCATTTGCAGGAAGCTGCTGATAGGGAAGACAAACTTATGCGTGACTTGTCTGCTGCCAGTGAGAAAAATCTGCTTCTAAGAACACAGGTAGGAAAGCAATCCAAGGCTGAAAAATGGGACATGGACACAGTTCACTTCTGCTCTGTATATACATCCTCTGCTTTGATGTTTGTACTGCTGATTGATCTGTAGAGCCAACTTTTTTTTTTTTGCTAATAGGAAAAGAAAGTCCTTTGTGGTGATAATTTTCTTATAGGTAGATGAGCTGGAGAGGAAGTGCAAAGTGCATCAGGATCAGCTGTTCCAGGTAAAACAAGACTTGACCAACACCAGAGCAGAGCTGAAGCTGCGGGCTGTGCAGGCTGAGGGTGAGTGGAGAAGCACAAACAATTCCTGGGCACCCCTGGGTTGGGATTGCTGTCCCTGAGTCAAGGGTGCAGGGCAGCCAAGGAGAGAGAGTGCAGGAGCTTGTGATGGAGTATAAATACAAGCTGCACAGCAGGAATGCCACAGTTGTGAAATGCCTGCTTCTGATCTGCAGAACGCCTGGAAATGGAGAAGAAAAGATTTAAACAAAGGCTTGAGGATCTAGAATCCCTTCGGGTAAAAGAGGTAAGAACAGGGTTTTTTGCAGCTTCCCGAGCTTAGTCTGTCTTCAGTCCTGACATACAGGTGCCACTGGAGGTCAATGTTTCCTAGTCATAGGCTCTTCAACAGTTTAAAAAGGGGTGGACTTGCACTCACTGTGGGAATCACAGGCCATTTGTACAAGCAAAGTGATCACAAGACATTGCACCAGGACCAGGCAGTAAGATTTTGTAGCTTGCAAGAGTATGGGCCAGAGTGGTATGTGACTCGAGGAGAGAGGCTTGGAGGCTGGGCCCTGGCAGTCTAGCTGTGCATAGAGGTGTTGATGAACTTCTTGTCATGCTTTCTGAAATAAAGGTGCATTAATGAAGGAAATTCAGAAACACGGTATATTCAACCAGTCCTTTCCCAGGGCTTGGCTTGCTAGTTCCTTCTCCTTTGTGTTTCAGAGGGATTCTGTCTGACTGTGGACACAGTGAGAGGCTGTGACAGCTCTCTTTGGAGTGTTTATTGAGGTGTGAAATCACTAAAAAATAAAACTATACCAATAGATTTCTGTAAAGATTTTGAAATCTTGTAAGAATGATATAGGTTAGGAAGATTTTAGCCATATTAAAACTAGAAAATGCATCTGTTTCATACCACTTGAAGTTGAGAGCTTGGACTCTGTATCTTTTACCTTGGCCTTAAAGGGATCTTTGTCTAAAGTTGCCAATTTCTAGAGGGCACTTGCCTCGTGGAGCTCTGAGGGAGGTAAGGGTTTTATTGTGGTGGTAGGTGGGTCAATAAGAGGGTGGTCCTCCTTATGCCCTGTGGCCATGCTGCTGTGCCTGGAGATGGGAGTGGTTTTCTGGCACTTGCTTAAATGGTGTCTGCTGCTTTGCAGGTGAATCATATGACACAGCACATTGAGGCCAGTGAACGTTCCATGCAGGACAGAATCCAGAGGCTGGAGGCCATCAGGATAGCTCTGGAGGAGGTGAGAATGGATGCTCCAGGCACACTGGAATGCTCAGGTATCGGTGTCAGGAGAAGGCTGCCAGGGGAGCTATCTGGAGTCTTCCATTGCTGACCTATGTAAAGATTGTCACAGGCTGGAGGGAGGAACAGAAAACAGCAGTTTATCAGATAAAATTATTTTTACTGCTTTGGACAGAAGGAGAAATCTGTAGATTATGATTGGAAAAAATAAAAGATTCCATTGAACATGTTGGATTCTTACCAGGATTTGACTTTGCTGGTTTCTCGTGTGGTCCCAAGTAGTGTACCATATTTTTCCTTATCTGTTCCGCCAGCTAGATCCTGCACTGCCCTCTCCTAGTTCCTTGTCTTTGGAACGCATCACCCATCCCTTGCCTTCATATAACTGAAATTCTCATTGAGGTTAGATGGCAATTTTGGGGTGAGAAAAGATATGTAATCTGGGTTTGTTCCCTGCTCCTGAATGAAACAGGCAGCTGTGTCACGTAGCCTGCACCTGGAAGCTGCTGCTGTTTTCTGATCAGTGTTGCAGTGATGCAGTTTCTCTTACCTGGAACAATCTCTCCTGTTTCTGTGGCAGGAGCTGAGCCAAGTCAAAGCAGCAGCACTCACTGAGCGAGGCCAGGCAGAGGAGGAGTTAATAAAAGCCCGGAATCAGGCACGGCTGGAGCTGGTAAGGACAGGACTTGTCTGTGGGCCCTGCCTCTGTGGGGAGGAGGGAGTTGGGCTGTCTGGTGTATTTTCTTGGGGAGCTGCTGAGTAACTCCCCACTCTGGGTTTAACTAGCCTGCAAATTCCATCAGTTTTGAGGAAGGAGTCCTGAGAAATCTATTTGAATTATCTCCAGAAGGTAACCTCTGCCTCTGCCTGCTCAGTGCTTTCCAGTAGTAGCAGACTTGATGTAGATACAGCAGATTTCATTTGAGCTGTCAGCTTTTGAAGGTAATGGCCAGATGTTGATCCTTCTGTTTAACAGCAGCTTTCGTGGGCTGCTCCTGTTTCTCTGGACTCAGGAATTTCCACAGGTGGCTACTGCTGCTGGATAAAATAGGTCAAAGGCAGTGAAGTCAACACCCTGTGAAAGAGAACAAGGGATGTGGAAAGTACACCCAACTATCAGAATGGTTGGTGGAATTAGATGGTTACTTTTCTGTAACATCAGAAAAGGAAATGCTGTACTGAGCTATGAATGTACAGAAGCTGCCACGTGTGCGTGTGTCTGTGGTGGGACACAGCAGTTGCCTGACTGCAGACAGCAGTGTTTCAAAGCCATTTGGGTTATGGAGTGTGAGCTGTAAATACAGGCAGTGGCATTGGTGCTGCCACCAAGGACGTGCCTCTGCTTCTTACTCAGTGAGCTGGGCACTGCAGCTTCTCCAATACACAGCAGCATAGATTCACTCCTGAGTGCAAGGGGAGGTGCTCTATCCATTATGGCAAAGTCCTGTGCCAGTTGTCTCAGCCATGGAGTCACTGTGCTGGATAGAAAATGGGGAGAACCCCTTCACAGGAATAGAATGGGGCTGAGGAGTTTCCATTTTCCTTTGCACCTTACAGCACCAGCAACTGGAACACCTCGAGGAGAAGCTGCGGCTGATGACCGAGTCCAGGGACGAGGCTCAGAACTGCTGCCTTAAGCAGAAACAGATGGTTGCTGAGGCCCAAGCCAAAGCTAGTCATCTGAGCCTGCATGCTGATGGACTCCGAAGGCAGATAGAGGCGCTTCAGCAGGTGATTTGGGCTGAAGTAGGTCACCTCAGGGACAGAACAAGTTGCTGAAGTGACTTGGTTATTCATGGGATTTGTCTTTGTCTGTCAGGACCTGAACAGTAAGGAAGAGGAGAAAGTGACAGAAGTGAATAAAATGAAAGTAGAATTACAAGAGCAGATTGGACACCTACAGGCTGAACGGACAGTGCATGATGGTCTGAGAGAGAAAATTGCAGCCCTGGAGAGACAGCTGAAAGGTGATGGATCCTTTCCTGCTAAGCAGGAACAGCTCAGATGGTAATGCTGTTACCCTGCAGTGGGCCAGGAACAGAACTACACTTACAGGTAGCAGCAGTGGTGCTTCCTGCCTGTGCATACAGCCATGAGTTGTACTCTCCATCCTGATGTATTTGCAGAGATTCTTGACCTCTTTATGGGGACCAAGGCTCAGCTAACTACCCAAAGCTGCACAGCAAGCAAACTGTTTGGATTTCCTGCACAGCCAGGTGTTAGCATCTTGTCTTTGCAAACCCTCTCATGTCCTGTGCAGCTTCCCTTGTGTGCCTGCTCATCATCCTGCTTCTGTTGCCTGTGGCTGTGCCTGTAACATGCTGCTCTTCTTTCACAGCCCTGACAAGTAATCACCGTGAGGCACTGCTGGATAAGGAAGGTGAAATCTCTCTGCTGTTGGAGAAGCTGAGAATGAAAGAGGCTGACATCTCCAGAATGAGGGAAGAAGAGGCCCAACGAGCAAGTTTCTTGCAGAATGCCATCATGTCATATGTGCAGGGCTCTTCCTTGGGAACCCACAGTTCTAGGAAGTGAGGCTGTGGCTTAAAGAATCCAGATTCCTGCTGTCAGGAAGAGGGTGAGCAACTCAGGTACAGCCCCTTCTTTCTAAGTGGGACAGTTTTGTCAGAGTGGGGTAACATGAAGTCTTGCAAACAGAAAATTGTTTTTGATCTTCAGAAATCTTGCTTCTGACCACAAAGAGGAGAGGAGGGAACTACTATCCAGGGCTGGGATAGAGGCTCGTGGGTCTGCACTCATGATGTGGAGCCCTTCTGCACTGCTACAGCGTTTGGAGTAGTTTCTGTGGCCTTTTGCACAGCACCAGTCTGTCAGCACACCCTGTTTGTACTGGGGAGTTGGTTCAGTGTTCCCTGGGCAGTGGTCCTTCTGAGGCATTTGTTTGGATGTTTCTCTCTGAACAATTTCACTGTTCAGAGTGAAACCTGACAAATACCAGGCAACAGTGTTGACAGCTCTCTGTAGGTGGGAGCTGTTTACTGTGCTTATCGGGTCCTGAAGCTGCTGAAAACACCAGATCTTGCCCCCTTCTGCTTTAGAACCCAGTGCCTACAGGTGGAAGCAGCAGCTGCCAGGGCTTACTTTGGCTCTTACCCTGGTCCTCCTGGCTCTGGCTGCATTCACTATACACAGAACAGCTCTGCAGAGGGGCTGTGCAGTCACTGTATCCTGGTTGGGCATCTGGGCTTTGGCCACGGTTCAAGCTCTACTTGGCTGGCGTGGGAGGGGTGGGCTGGGCAGCCAGGGTCAGCATCTGTGCTTCCTCACTGTGACCTGCAGCCCTTGCCTGGAGTTCCTGTGGCCAGAACTCATCAGGATTTCATTCCACTGTGATAAATGGCAAAACTGTCCTGCTGGCCTCTTGGGGTCCTGGAGCTGAGTTTTGGGCCTTACACTGGCAGGAGGCATGCTGCTGCTTCTCCCCAGGAATTGCTCCTCAGAGCACAAGGGGAAGGAAGGTGCTTCACTTTTCTAGTGACACAAATCCTCATGTGCTGTGGAAGGAGGAGTGTGAGGGTCTGAATTGAAGGGAGTCTTCTGACAGGGCAGCAGTAAGAGCCTCCCTCCAGTTTCTCCAGCGAGTCTGTGGTGGGAGAAAAGTACCTATTTTAAGAGGCAACTGGAAAAAGAAAGTGTCTTTGTGGATGGTTGGTGTTTGTGATTTTTTTCATATTGGTTTTTGCTCTTTTTTAATAAAGCACTTTTGCATCTTGCTGTTAACAGGGGGCAGTAACAAGCTCAGTGTTGGGCTGGTGTGTTGGGGGGTGGATGGCTGATGTGCTGCTCTCTTCAAGATCTTGCTGGTCTGTCCTGGACCTAAAAAAGTTGTTAGAGGTGGGTAAGTTGAGCCTGGCTACAGATTTTGGTTCTGAACTAAGGTGAAATCAAAGGAGCTGGGAATTTAATCCCCAATCCCCAGGAGAGGAGTCAGTGGTGACAGCTAGATTGTTGTTTGCTGGGCAGCTCTGTAGACCAGCAGGGAAGGGAGAAGCACAGCCTGTTGTTCTGACACAGCCCCAGTACATCAGTTACCTCTGCTTTCGGCAGCGTATGTGGAGAGGCAGAGGCATCCAACGCCATCTTTATGCGGGATTGCTGCTGCTGCCGCCGCATCTTTGTTCCTCAGCAGCTCTGGGCAGCTACAAAGCAACTGGGCTTTGAAGCTCCGTCCCCGAGCAGCTGGCGCTTCGTGGTGGGAACCGGCCCCGGCGGGTGTCTGCACAGCCCCGCCGAGCTGCGCCCGGGGCCGCGCCTCTCGGGGCCGCTGCTCTCCCCCCAGGGACAGCGGGAGCCGCCCCAGGGCCGCCCGGCGAGCGGCGGGACAGGCGCTGGGAGGGCGCGGCCAGTGCCCCGCGGCGGCGGCAGCTCCGGTGGCCCCGGGCGGCGGGAGGGGAGGGACGGGGAGGCCCCGCCCCCGCCGCAGGGCTCGGCGGCCCCGCCCGCGCGGGCTGTCACTGCGGCGGAGCCATCGCGGGCAGATGCAGGCGATCAAGTGTGTGGTGGTGGGCGACGGGTGAGTGCGGGCGGCTGCGCTCGGCCCCCCGCAGCCCCCCGCAGAGCGGGCCCGGGCCCAGCGGCGCCGAGGGAAGGGAGGGAGGGAGGGCCCGGCGCGGCCCCGCCCCGCGGCCCGGGAGAGCCGGCTCCAACGGAGGATGGCGCGGCCCGGCCCGGGGCACGGCGGGGGGCGGGCGCTCGGCGGGCTCGGGCTCCCGGCTGTGGGCCCTGCCCGGCGGGGCCGCCGGGGAGACGCGTGGAGGCGGGGGCTCAGGCCGCGGACCCAGCCGGGGCTCCCAGCCGGGGCCGAGCGCGCCGCCGTCTCCCGGCGAGAGACCCGGGCCTTGCTGCGGCGCGGCCGGTACCGGCCAGAACGGTCCCATTCGTAACTTGAGTCTCTCTTAACACCGTTGGGTTTCGCATCCAGAGGCCTGCAGCCTGCAAACACCTGCCTTTCTTGGCTGCTGTAGTCCGTCTACTCTTTGGTTTCGCTGCTTTGCCATTTTATATCGCACAGGTCTGAGTCATCACAAAATCTTCCCTAAAAATCTTGATAGTTGCAGGTTTCTCTCACATCTTTTGTTGTCTGTGTTCCAGGGTACAGTCAGTTGCTGTTTCTGATTTCACCATGTGCCTCTTGCCATCCTGCTCTTCTCCCGAGGCTTTTCCTGTATGCTTTTTCTGGGAACACATCTGTATGCAAGATGCAATAGATTCCTGGTGCTTTGTAACTCTTCTCAGCTTGCCCTGCATATATACCCTCTTAATTCCTGTTTGCTTTTCTGATCGCCGTAGCAAGCCCAGAATTGAGGTGTGGAGAAATAGATGTGCACTGGTTGTAGACAGTGACTGGCCTTTCTACCTTCCTGTGTGTGCCAGCCCCTCAAATAAACATTTGGAGCAAGGCATTCCAGATTCTAGTCCCTGGGGCTAGAGAGGGAGGGAGGAGAAAGAGCCACCCAGCTAAACAGCACAGCCTTGTTGTGGAGGGGAGGCAACGGCTGACAGTACAACATGTTGGAAAGGGACTTCTGCTGAAGGTTTGAGGTCTGGTGCTTTGCTTTAAGGCCAAAATGCCTACATGAACTCGGATACCACAACACTTCAATCACAGATAAATGTGTTTTCTGTGAATATGTGACTTCCCTGTTTGGTCCCAGTTCAGGAAGAAAGTTGGCTAGTCACTGTAGTGGTTCCTTACGTGACCCTCCTGTTGTCCAGGAGAGGAGACGTGATCCAGGGGCTGAGCTGTGTGCACTGCTGTAGCAGTTCTGACTGCTCTGTGCCATCCTGGGTCCTCTGGGATCTCTCTCTTACTTCTTAAGTCTTCATTGTGTTGCTGCAATTACAGAATTCTGTAGAGGGGCCTTTGTATTAATTGATACTGAATTCTGAAATCTGAGGAGCTCACACAATCCTGTGTTGTACGTTTTCTCACCTCATTGTGACCAATTTTGCACGGTATTATGGATGTGTTTGGCCTAGTACAGACCCTCTCTTTTTGTTCTTGGAACAACTGTATTTTGTCTGGTGTTTTCCTGAGGCTGAATGGGTGGGAAGGAGGAGTGGAAGAGAGCAGGGTCAGGGAAGTGCTGTGTAAGTTCAGTCTTAGTTCCTGACAGATGGAGAATTTCAACCTGCTATGGGTTTGTTTTCTTACATGATACTTTTTTACCTAATCTCTTTCTCAGGTGGGGAAAGGGCCAGTTTTACAGAGCTTCTTGCTCTACCCTTCTTCATGCTTGTCACTCTTACTCTGCAGAGCTGTCGGGAAGACCTGCTTGCTGATCAGTTACACCACAAATGCCTTTCCTGGAGAATACATCCCCACTGTGTGAGTAACACCCTGTGCTTCAGCAGCTGTTTCACTGTGCATGTGTGTGTGAAAGCTGGTGGTGTGGGTGAGGAGAAGGTTGTCCCAAATCAGACTATGAACCTGGCACACGAGGAGGATGCTGGTGGTGTGGCTTTTATGTGAGGAGCACGGACAGTCCCTGTTGGAACTGTGCTGAAGTGACCTCTCCTGATTCACTGCCCCCTTGGTTTTTGTATAAAGAGAGCTGTGGGTCACAAGGAGATTGCCACTGATGGGGACTCTTCCTTGGCAGGTTTGATAACTATTCTGCCAATGTCATGGTAGATGGAAAGCCTGTGAACCTAGGCCTCTGGGATACAGCAGGGCAGGAGGATTACGACCGACTGCGGCCTCTTTCCTACCCACAGACGGTGAGTGCTGGGCTGGGCTGACTTGCAGATGCTCCCTCTGGGGAGAAGGTCCCAGGGACAGACAAGCTTCTTTCCTGTGGCTGGGACCACAGTTCTCATTGTTTAAAAAGTCGCACAGCTGAGTTTCTCCCGAGAGGTTGTCCTGTTCTAGTCCCTGCTGTGCAAGGATGTTTGAGGAGCTGTGTGTGCAGGGGCTCCAGGAGACAGCAGTGTGGGGCTCTGCTCCTGCTGTCCCGTGGCCCAGCTCACTGCTGGGTTGCAGCAGTGGCACTGCCCTGGCATAGCTGTTCCTGCACCCCCACCTGCCAGGGGAAGCCTTAGGGAGTTGTGTCTGCAGGCTTTTGTCATGCAGAGCCCGACACTGTGAAAGCTGAAGCCATGTGCTCAAAGTCCATTCCTCCCCTCTGTATCAGGGAGGAAGAACTTGTGGCTGCAGCCCTTGCTTCTGGGAGGAGGTTGTCCTCTGTAAGGCTCCCTCTCCACCCTTCCTCCAGCTGTTTCTTCTTGTTTCCACACAGGATGTTTTCCTGATCTGCTTCTCCCTTGTGAGTCCAGCCTCCTTTGAGAATGTCAGAGCTAAGGTAAAGTATTTTCCTTCTGGATGAAACAGTGGAAGGGAGGAGCCTTCAGTGGAATCCCCTGCCCCAGCCAGCACACCTACAACCCCAGATTTCTAGCAGTCATGTTCTGATGAGGGAAGGCCACTGTCTGCAGGTTTTAAGAGGGGCCCACATTTTAGTCATCACTCCACTGGCTAAGTTTTTGCCTTTTTTGAACCTGCATCTTAAAGTAGATAATGGATATTAGTGAGACACTGGCACAGGGTGCCCAGAGAGGTGGTGGAAGCCCTGTACTTGAAAGTTTGGAAGGCCAGGCTGGATAGGTCTGAGCAACCTGACCCAGAGGGAGGTGTCCCTGCCACTGGCGGGGGGTAGGAACTGAATGGGCTTTAAGGTCCCTTCCAACCCTGACCATTCCATGGTTCTGTGTCCTAGAAGCTAAGTTACAGTTAAGGGAAGCACTGTGTGCACAGCTGGCTGGCAGTGTCTGTCACCTGCCTCCATTATTACATCTGCACCAGTCTTTCTGCAGAGCTCGTACAGAACTGCAGGCACAAGTATCCCATTTCCTGACCAGGTGTTGTCACCACATCAGAATGTAGTAAACCTTGTTCCTATAGTGAATACATGCTCGTGGCTGTATCTGCTACTGTAGCCGCCTTCCTTCTCGTGGCTCTGTTTCAGTGGTACCCCGAGGTCCGACACCACTGCCCAAATACACCTATCATCCTGGTAGGAACCAAGCTGGACTTGAGGGACGACAAGGACACCATTGAGAGGTTACGTGACAAGAAACTGGCCCCCATAACCTATCCCCAGGGTCTGGCCATGGCTCGGGAGATTGGTGAGTCTTGTGTGCCGGCGGATTCCCGTGCGTGCCAGCGGATCCCTTTGGCATTGGGTTTTTGCTGTGGAGGGGGTGAGGGTCAGTGAACGCTGGGGGACTGGAGTGGTTGAGCTGGGGCTCTCTTTCCCCTAGGGTCAGTAAAGTACCTCGAGTGCTCCGCGCTGACGCAGCGGGGCCTGAAGACCGTGTTTGATGAAGCCATCCGGGCTGTGCTCTGCCCACCGCCCGTGAAGAAGCCTGGCAAAAAGTGCACTGTGTTTTGAGGGCTGTGGCCGAGGTGCTGTCTCAGCACGTCATCCTCTGACAGATCGCATAGTAGCTGGGTGTTTCTGAAGGGGGCTGGGGTGCGTTGGGCCCTTCATCATGTACGAAGTCAGTGTTTTTTAAATGTCTCTTTGATTTAACTCAGTGTTGATGTGAAGGGGCAGTGGGGGCAGGAGACTAGCTGGGGGCTGTACAGCCCCAGGGGAGGTACAGTGGGGAAGGCAAGAGAGCGCCTTGGGGCAACAGGCTGTTTAGGCTCTCCTGAACTCCAAGCTGAAAGGGCTGAGACATCCATCCTGTTCTGGAAACACCTGGTTTTGACCTGCAGGTGAAACAGGCGGTGAAGATCCTTGAGGAAGTGGGGAAGGAGCTGATATGAATGGTGCTGAATGACAAGGGCAGCTGCAAAAGTCTCCTTGCCCAGCCTGCTGTGGCTGATCGTTAACAAATTGGTGCTCTAGTGGGTACGTGCCTGAGACTGTTACTGGAACCACCAGCCCCAGAGGGGGCTGAAGTAAATGATCTGAAGCTGAAGAACTAATCATTAGGTGCTTTATTGGGTACTAGCCAAACTCAAGAGAGTGAAACAGCTCTGTGCAACTGATGCATTTGTTTTTCTGTGCGTGCACACCCTAGGACAGTGTGGTGCTGCTCCCCCCATCATTCTTTAGCAAGGCATCTCCCCCAGATCCAGTCTCTGCAGAGCAGGGCTGTGGTTGTTGCCTCTTTTTTGGTTTTGGTTTGTTTGGTATTTTTTTTCTACTAAAGACAGCAAAGGAAGCAATGAGGAGTCTGCCAACTTCTCTCCCTTCCCACTGAAAATGCAGGTGAGCTCTATGGGTTTGGATGGAACAGGGAGAGCTTCTGAAGGGTTGGGGGGGAATAGGAAGAAAGACAGGTCCAATTTCTAATCATCATGTAGAGTGACAAGATGAAACCTTATTTGGTGCAATAAACATTCTCCATGACGGCGTATCTGAACTTTATTATACAGCAGCTCTCTAAAGGTGATTTTCTGCCCCACTCCTCACACAGATTCTGGCCCTGCTGCTCCTCTTCTGTAGCAAGACTAGCTCGGTGTCACTTTTTTGTCCAGTCTATATCGATGCAGTACTAGTGTGAAATGAAGGTGTCATCTTAGGAGACAAGAAATCCCCCGTCAACCATCAGTGAGCTGCCAGTTGTCATGGCACTCTTATCACTCAGCAGGAAGAGAATGCTGTTCACCACATCATCCACCTCTGGAAACAAAAAGAGGACATCTGATGCATCCTTCAATTTGTACTCAAACAATAAGCAACCCAAAAGGAACAACATCCCAAAAAGAACACCTCTGATCTCTGCAGGCAACTGGAATGGGGAAATACCCCTGCCCCTGAACTGGGCTTGATGCAGGGTACAGGAGAGTGGCACTGAGAGCTGGACACTGAGAAGTCTTTGTTGTGATCAAGTAATGTTTAGCTCACAGTGAGCACCTCTGCTCCCCTCCCATCATGTTTATGCACAATGGAGATAGTGCATTTCACTTGTCCTAAGATGAAAAGGCTGTAGGAGAGTTAAGACTGATTCTCACCCTGCCCTCCTCAAACACTTTGGGAATTCAGCCACAGCAACTGAGCAGTTGTGACTTTGCCCACAAAAGAAACAAGTACCCATGGCTGTGAGGCTTGGACACCACAGGAGAGCCCAGCCTGGCACCA
>JAOEGS010015670.1:0-11242 GCA_025447755.1 Corythornis vintsioides | reverse complement strand
GTGACTTTGCCCACAAAAGAAACAAGTACCCATGGCTGTGAGGCTTGGACACCACAGGAGAGCCCAGCCTGGCACCACTGACCTGCAAACTTTCCCAGAGGAATCCGACTGATCATGGCAGCAGATTTCTGAGGGTCACTCCAGTTAATTCTCCCCATGTCTGTCATAACCACGGTGGGGTTCACAGTGTTCACCCTAATCTAGGATCGAGAGCAACAAACCAGCTACTCAGGCTGCTCTGAGAGGAGCTGAGGTTCATCTTTCTTCTTTGTCTCAGAGAGAATCCTACCTTGTGGGGTCCCAGCTCCATTGCCATGACCTTGCTCAGCATGTCCAAAGCGCTTTTTGTGGAACCTGCAGGCGAGGGAAGAGCAGGAGGCGTTTCAGTGACAGCAGTTCTGGAGGGCACAGCAGCCCCTCCCTGCCCAGCAGCCCTTCCCTGCACAGAGGTGGCAGCCAGCAGCTCCGTGCCCCGTCTCTGCTGCCCGGGGCGGCGGCGCACACTCACAGTGCACACTCACAGCGCACGGCGTGATCGCACGCTCACACACAGTGCACGGCGTAATTGCGCACTCACAGCGCACGGCGTGATCGCACACACACACTCACAGTGCGCGGCGTGATCGCACACTCACACACTCACAGTAGATGGCGTGGTCACGCAGAGCACGCTGCGAGGCCTGGCTGGAGACGTTGACGATCGCTCCCGCCGCCCCACGAGCGATCAGCTGCCGCGCCACGAGCTGCGGGGGAGGAAACACAAAAGGCAAGGGGATGAAGGTCACCTCACGCGGGAGGAATCTTCCTGGGCCAGCAGAGCACACGCATCTGGAGGAAGCAAGTCCCCACCATGCCCCATGTTCCAGAGACACCAAGCGGGAAAGGCTGCATTTCCCAACTGACAGGTTAAGTTAGCCCTTTCACCCCCACGGTGGACACTGCTCCCCACTGCTGTTCATGGAGACAGCTGCACCGAGAGTTCCTCCTCACCTGGGAAACATGAAGCACGGCTTGAAAATTCACATCAAAAGACCTGTAAATAAATAATAAAGAAGTAAGAGTGGTTGCAGCCCAGGCCAGACAGGAGCTGTCTGGGGAGGCAGCAGAGGACAAGAGCTGCTGATATCCTGGAAACACTGGTGCCACTCCAGAGCGGGGACAGAAGCGCCAGGCTGAGGGCTGGCAAGAACAACTCTGCCTGAGTGCAGAGCCCACTGCTCACTGGATGCACAGGGTGGGAGGGGCACCATCAGATTCCCAGAAGGACTGTTCTTCAGCAGACTAATGTTCCTGTTAAAGTTTAAACAGTGAGCCCTGGGCCTCTGCCAGTTACTCCTCTTGGGACAATCAAACCCTTCACAGGGCTTTAAAATAGCAAAAAATAAGACGAATAGAAGCAGTTTTTCTTCTGTTTGCCACATAGTTCTTCCTTGGTCAGGTTTTACCTGCTAGTTCTGCAGAATGGCTTCAGTGTAACCCATGAGCTTTATATTCCACAGTCCTACACCAGCCATTCCTAAGGTGGGGACACAGCACGAGCCACCCTCTCAGGAGGCAGACGCACTATGTCCTGCTTCCTAAAGCTCAGCCCCCAGCTGGAACTGTGGGACTTGAGAGAAAAAGGTGTTATTCTGCATGTTACTGCGGGGATCAAACCTGATTCCAACAGTGACAGTTTCACACTTCCTTACCTGGTGTGTCTGCTCTAGAGCTCAGTTGTCTTATCAACAATACCTCGGTCTGGAAGCTCTGAGCTGGATTAAAGGACAAAGGTACTTCTGCCAGGCTGGGTGGCTGTGCCCACCATCATCCAGGAGATGACACTGCAGGGTCTGGCTGCTCAGTAACTAGAACGGCCGCAGGGCTCTGCTGGGTGTGTTTGGTGTTTACACGGTGAAAGGCGATTATATGAAGTGTGAAAATACCGTAAAGAACAGCTGACAACGAGCAGTAACAGTCAACAAGCCATCGGGAAAGGAAACGTCTAAAAGCCTGTGCGTCCGTCTGTCTGGTGCCTATGCACCAGCTGCTTACTGAGACACACCAATTGCTGGAGCACTTTGCCACGGCTTCTGACGTCCGCGGATCTCCGGATCGGGGCCGGGGCACTCTCCGCTCCGGGGCACTCACCCCGCCGGGACACTCACCCCTGCGGAGCACTCTCCGCTCCGGGACACTCACCCCTGCGGGGCACTCTCCGCTCCCAGGCACTCACCGCTCCAGGGCCTCCCGCGTCACCTCCAGGAAGGGCTGCAGCACGGCCACGGCCGCGTTGTTCACCAGCAGCTCGAAGGGCCCCGCCGCGCCCACCGCCGCCTCCGTGGCGTCCCAGTCGGCCAGGTCCAGGCACAGGGTCTCGATGCCGGGGCACTGCGGGGGAGGTGCGGCCTGCGTGGGCCGGGGGGAGACGGGAGGCCCCGGGGGACAGCCAGGAGGGCCGGGTGGAGGGCAGGGGCGCATTCCCGGACTGGACCCGGGGGGGAGGAGGCCAGCGGGGGCAGGCCGGCGGGGGGTCTGCAGGGGGGCTCCGCTACCTCTCGCGCGAGGCTCTCCAGGTCCGCCGCGGAGCGGCTCAGGGCGGTGACGCGAGCCCCGGCCCTGCTCAGCGCCACGGCCACGGCGCGCCCGATCCCTGCGGGGAGACGGCGTCAGCCCCGGCCCCCGGCCCCCGGCCCCCGGCCCCAGCCCCGCTCCCGCCCCCCGGCCACCTTTGCCAGCCCCGGTCACCAGGGCCCGCCGCCCGCAGAAGCCGAGATGCGGTTCCATGCTGCCGGCCGACTGCGGCCTGGGCGGGCCCGGGGGCCGGGCGGGGCCCGGGAACGGCGCAGCCTGATAGGGCAGGGCCGGGCGGCTGGTTCTGCCCCGCGCTGGCGCCGCTGCCCCGGTCGGGGGCGGGAGGCCGGCGGGGTGGGCTGCGGGTCCCGCCCCGCGACTCAGCCGGCCTCTGCACCGCGGCAGCTGCGAGCAGGGCAGAGCGCAGCCCCCCTTCCCCCGAGCCGCAGTCCTCCAGAGACGGGCCCACAGCCCTTCATTCTCCTGGCACTGAGTCTCACTGAAGCATGTAGTGAGACCACACACAAGCGAGCTTCCACAGATGTCTCTGCCCCGTGCAGGTGCTGGTGAAGGGTGTAGGCAGGCCTAGGCTAAGTTACTGCCTCGAAAATCAGCTGCACGTACCCGGGCTGCAGATGCCTGAGCACAGGCGTACAGGAGTGCTCAGGTAGCACCTGTGATAATCAGCAGTGCACTGAAGGTACAAGAATAAAACCCCACTAGAGAGCTTTAAGAGGTCGTAGATAAGCTACTCCACCACTGTTTGCTTCCAGTGAGAATTGGCAGGACAGGTCCAACTCCTGTGTGGCAGAGCTGAACTTGTTTGGGAGCACAGACAATTATGCAGCCTCTTACCCAGTCTGGGTGTAATACCACCCCCTTCAGAAACTGCTTTGTGAGGACTCTTACCCCATGGCATGTTTACTAAATGCGGGAACAGAATCAGACAGTGCTGAGAAGTTTACAATTAACTTGCTCCTTCTCTGCCTTCTTTCACTTTGTTAATAATCTGCAAGGATTCTTCTCACCCATATGCATCTGCAAATCCAAGTTATCTAACATGTTTTTGGGCCCTTTGGCAGCAAGAGCCTGACAGGAGGCTGTAGGTTTCTGGATTACAGGCTCTATGTTCCTTTTTTTTTGTGTATAGAATATGTCATGAAATATGACAAAAGACAGCCTCTGATGTATTTAAATATTTATTTTGTAAAATCACTTTATGCATGAGACAGTAGTCTGGTTAAAAAGCTGCATCCTGATCTATCCACACTACTGTCAACACAGGAAACCTTAGATGAAGCTTGAATGCATTGAACTCTTCTGTGTTGCCATGAAGGAGAGCAAAGTTTTTTTTCAGTTTAATAAGCACCCTAAGCTTAGGGGGTGATGCCTTTTTGCCACACCTAGTTTAGGGTGACCAGTGACTACAGCGTGGAACTGCTACTGCTCAGCTTTGCTGCCATCCATAAGGAGCATCGTCATTTTGGAGCTGCAGTTTGCCACACACCTGCTCCATGCTCTGTGGTATCTTACAAGGGACTGCTAGCAGGGGAAGGGGAAGAAAGGCTCCAAAAGAGGAGTTCAGAATAGTGTTTGAAGACAATGTCATCAAGAGCTCATGAAGATTCACAGCTTACTGCTCCAAGAGGGTGAAACCAAGAACATAAGTGGTTAAAAAAAAGGTACATAAATGCCAAGAATCTCCAGAGTTCTTAATGACAAATCATTAAACCATAGGACACCTCACTTCTAGTGAGCAGAAGGCCTAATAGAGAGAAATAGAAATACCAACCTACTACCCTACAATCCTCCTCTTTTCTGCAATGGGCTGTCTGTGTTACAGGTATACCCACCCTGCAGTAGCCACTGTGCTGGCTGGACTTCACCCTGCAGCATTTTACTGCCAGACCTCGAGGTCACCTCAGCAGAGGTGAGGGAGAAATGCAGGAAGGAGCTGAGCACGAAGCCAGCTTGTGAATGAACCCAAGCACACCGAGGACAGCGCGAGAGGTGAGCGTTAGGGAGCAGTGTCTCAGGAGACTGACCCCTCTGCTAGATTCACACTGCAACACTCTACTGCACTACACCCTTCTTAAATGGCAAAGCCAGCTCCCTGCAGTGCACAGCCATTTAGAAATCTGAAACTTCTGCTAGGTCCATTCTAGCTGTTAATGACAGTTCCAGATTCTACAGTGTCATTCTATCCTCCCCATGATACAGCCTCAGACTCACACTAAACCAGCAAGCATTTTCTGAAGTTTGAGAGAGTAAAAAGTATTTTGCAAAGTAAATTTTTATGTGGTTCCTCATGTCAGGTAGAGACTGCACATGGGCTAGCAGAATGGTAAACATATGGACTGCTTCTTCATCCACTTTCAATACTAAGCTTACTTTATCTTCAAAGCAGCTGCAGTGACACTGCCATGGCACTGAACTGCCTCAGTGCAAGTGTGTGGCCTCTTCTTAGTGACTGCATGAACTGGAACATTAACAAGTAGAGTGAAAAGAAACGGTGATCTAGAAGGCAATAATAATAATAAAAAAAAAAAGTATCTGAAGAAGCTAGAGTAACCACTGTCTATAACCAAATGATAGCATCAGAAACATCCTCAGGGCATTACAACTATCTAGACCTCCTCCTCCCTCCCAGACAGCAAAAATCCAGCACAACTTCAGAAACACAAGATTTCATCTGCCAGTCAGCACACTCTAGCTCCTGCAGCCTGCTGTGGGCAAGGCAGGAGACACAATTACCATCTAGTCTGGAAAATACTTCATCAGTGTCAGATATCAAGGGAGTAGTCTTGGGCCTGGCAGACCACCATCACAACCAGCCACCACTGCAACAGGAGAGCCAAGCCTGACAGTCACCTCCATGGGAGGTACACACGGACTGTGGGGGGCAATGTGCACTGCAAGCAACTCTTACCCAGTCCTCACACCCCTTACACAGGGTTTTCCTGTGACAAAGGCTTTCAGCCTTGCTTACCCCAGTGATTCCAGGATTCCTGATGTTTATGAACGGACCCTGTTTTGTGTCCACAGGTGGAGTTTTCATATGGCAGGCCACAGCAGCTCTTAAATCATCCTGTTCTCAACAAAAGACGAGTGAAAACTTCCCCTCTCTTGTCACCATGGGGACTACCATCTGCTATAGCACTCCAGCTTCAAGACACCAGCCTCTAAAAGCCCCTAACAGCAGTAAGAATGCTATCTTCCCAAGTACTGCATTTGCCTAGGATATGTCCCAGCAGAGTCACATAACAGTGTAAAGCAACTTGCATGACCAGTCATTATATCAAGAGCCTCTGGACAAAAGAGCAAGGCTTCTTCTTGGAAAGTCCCAGCTGCAAGCTGAGCAAGCCACACCTTCTTGCTTTTGTGAATAGTCTGTCTGCCTTCTTTGTAGATAGTTTTCTTTTTCTGGGAGACAACCAGAGGTAAACAAAAACAACCCCACACCACAAAAGTCGATCAGAACTCCCATCTTAGGGGAACCAGGTAAGATACAGGTGCCAACAGCTGGTCAAGAATTATGAATCTTCTTAGCAGGGCACCAAATAGTGTCAGGATAGAGCAGACAATGGACAGATTTAAACCTATAAAGAAAGAAAAATTAGACTGGAATTCTTCATACACAGAACATACTGTGACTGAATGTGCAGGCCTCTAACGGAGCAGGGAGGGTGGGTCTCCCTGCCTCTGGCACAGCAACAGGAGCTGGCAGGAGGAAACCACCCAGTCAGTGGGTTTGATCCCCTCACAGCTGATAAACACACAAGGCAGGGCAGCTCTGGGAGTGATTTTGGAAGTGGACACTCACCGGGTTGGGTCTTGCTGAAGGCCAAACACTCCTCCCACACTCACAACATTATGTTTGTTCTCAGGGTCCCCATAACTGAGGGTGACCTGTAAAAGCAAGGGAAACATTCAGAGATTGTAGCACTAACATAAAACAGAGTGGGGATAGCAGGATTATTAGCAAGCTACCATGAAAGACTGTGGAACTGAGCAGGGGATTAGACCCAAGAGAGTGGTTAGCTTTGACATAAGCAATACTGGCACTGAGTGGCAGCTCTCAGATGGACCATCTAAGGGCAAGTGGGACAGTAAACAAGCTGAAAGTTGCATTGTCTGGAAGGACAAGAGGAGTTATCACTGTAGGCTTTGTGAGGGCACTGATCAGTGTCTGTACCTTCACTAACACGTGTTCATCCTCACCAGACACTGCCCAAGGTCTGCAGTAATTGTCTTAGCACAGGGAAAATGAAAACATTTGGATGTTAAATAGCAGGCAAAGGGCTGCCATGTGACAAAGCTGGCAACAACATTTACAGCTGTGGAACTCCAGCTCAGTGATATTTCACACAAGCACCTTATGGAGAAATCGTCAGGTGCCAGGTACAAGAAAAGTTTTATTTTCCATCTCACTGTGGAGTTCCTGGATTTTGGGTTGGCCATTGCAGTCTCAGGGAAACAGTTCAGTCACTAATATGAAGGAGATTACATCAGGCTGGAATGTGGCCCTAAGTGTACATTTCTGCCGCCTAATACAAGTGCCAGGAAAATATAACCATGCAGCTTGCAGGGGCAAAACCACACTCATTTTTTTGGTGCCCAAGAATAAGAGGCAGGCAAAGCTTCTGGATGGCCTTACAGCTCCATCTACTGCCCGTCAGTAAAAAGGTACCCCGGCAATTGAAAACGACTCGATTTCTCCTAAGAAACATTGTGTAAATTTCTTAAGATTCAGACAAGTTATTCTTAAAAATGATCAGACATTTAATTATGCCTTACTTACTGAAGAGGTACTTGCTAAGGCTGCAGTACCAGTATTTTTGAACAGCAGGAATTAAGACTGAGACTTTGTTAGGAAAGACTAACAAAGACTGTACTTTCTTACATACCAGGCAAGGTAAATATTGCCTCCTTGCACACTTGCTGCTGCCAGGACTCATGGAAAGTCAGAATTTAGCTGGAGATGGGGAGCATCATACTTAGGCTTAATGTGGCAGAATGTGTCCCTGAAGGAGGGGACAGCTATGTCACCTAATTGGCTAGGTGCAAGTGTGGCTTTTACCTAAAGGAAGGAATTGGATGGGGCACAGCTCTGAGCAAGCCTGCAGGCATCCTTCGCTGAAAGGGCTAAGGCTGGAGAGAGTGTTCTTTCTGACAGGATTAAGGGGTAATCAGAACAGGCCACGAGGCTTAGCCCTACCTGCTGCAGCACAGACTCGCCTTGCAGCCTCTGTAGATTTTCCAGGTGGGAATGGAACAAGGGGCTGTGCAGGAGCTTGACCTCCAGCAGCCCCTCAATGATGTAGCCAATAGTGCAGTCGTCGGGGAGACGCACTCTTTCTGCAGTGCTGATGAAGTTACCCAGGCTGTGAGACAGAGCACAAGATGCAATATGCTTTCAAACACAGCCAGGAAGCTCAGCTAGGAACAGCGTTTACCTGGCCCAGGGACTCATCTTCAAGGCAAGACCTCTGCTGATACAGAACCCTGCTCCACCTGTGGCAAACCAGAATTTCACGGTTGTCTTCTGAAGAGCAATAAGAAAAAACACACAGTAGTTACTGATCATCAGTCTTTTCATTTGGCTGGGCAGGGAAGGGAACCTGAGGTTCTACTGGATATCATATACTGCACTTGAGTCAGAACAAGACTATAGATTAATTCCTGTTTCTTTAGGTTGTAAGCCCAGCCAGATGTGCTCTTGACTGGAGCTCTACCCTGGAACTGACAGCAGATGAACCACCAAGTTCACACAGCTGAGGTAGGACACAGGAAACTATAGTCCCACTGCTACCCAATTCCATCTGTCCCCAGGTAATTCTGGCCAGGGGTCACTGCCAGTTCAGTGTTCCTGCGGAAATCAAAGGTGGTCCATTAGTCACCTGGCTCCATGCCCAAGACTGTTTTGTCACACAGGCTGCTTGGTAGCCGACCATCTGGCCAGTGTAGTGGTTTATCTTTAGGTCTGTCAGTACAGGCAACCCAGTCAGGACTTGTCCTTCAGCACTGTGTCTTGTGACTACCACTTCTTGGAAAACTAGTAACCACCCGACACTGGCAATGCCTTATAAACCCATAGAACCTCTGTCCCCTTCTGAGGTTGGTTCAAGATGATGACAAAGTGATGCTGCTCTCAAGACAAATAAAAACCCAACCCAAACCCTAAACCAAGGAACACTGCCCCCCAAAACACTAAAGGGGAAGAGTGCAGGTGGGGAGGCCCTGCTCAGTGTCAGGGAGGTCACCAATGTGAATGGGTAAGGAGGAGAACAGACACCCACCCAGGAGACAGATTCCATTGCATGTGGTCAGACTGAAGGTTCATTTAACCCAGCACCCTGTCTCTGGAAATGGCCAGTGCCAGGCTCGTTGCTTGCAGATTAAATCACTTATTTTTATGGGGGAATCCTATGAACTCTCAAGGCTTTAGAAGCCTGGAAAGCCAGGATGCCTCTCAGACTAACTGCAAAGTCTGCTTACTGATCCATCACTTTGGATGTGGTCAGCTGCTTCAATGGGATGGTCCAGACTGGGTCTCCCCACGTAGACATCCTGGCTGTGTGAGAAGGCAGACAGGAGAAGCAGGAGTGTCCGGGGGTTCACGTAGTTGTCATCGTCCACGTGGCAGAACCACCTTCAAACAAAACAGAGTAGGAAGTTACTGTGGAGTGGTGATGGAGAAACGAGTTACAGCCTTACAGTCAAGTCACAGTGTACCAGGCTTAGAGGAGAAAGTGTCTCCCATTGTCTCAACTGAAGAATTCAGTAGCTGAAAAGCACCCACAGATCCCAGTTCTGGACAGAGGCTAGAAATTCATAATCCCCTCTGATTACCCTTCCTTCCACCTTTCAGACAAAGCTTGTTCATAAATGTGCCTTGTGATGCTCCCTTCCCTCTGCTTATCACCACATTTTAAGCAATACTGCATTCCTTACTGGAGCAGAGAAGGTTACTCAAGTTTCCTGTCAACACAGAACTGGAAGAAACAAAGTCAACCAGAACAATGTGTTTCACCTACTTTTGCCCAGATTCCAGGAACTTATCATATTCCACAGACATCTTGCAGCAGAGAGCTTGCCGGGTATGGACAGCAGAACAGTTGGTGTTGATCATATGATCCCCTAGAAAAATAAAGATGAGCCCTTTCAGGTTTGAGAAGCATGTGCAGTCCAAAGAAGACTACAAAAGGAGTGCACATTTGGCACTAATCCTGCACGTCTGAAGTGCATGTGGCACACACATGCAGAGTAAACTGCAGGGCAGGCAGCACTGATGGGTCATGCACATCGCACGTGAGCTGCAGAGCACACCAAAAGGTGTGAAGGCAGAGGATACAAACAGTGCCACGAGGCTGTGTGCAAAGGCAACACCCAGGGGGTCTGGGCCAGACTAAGGTTGCTAACAGGAAGGGGGTGCAAAGGTGAGCCCGGTATCCGGGAAGCTCCAGGGATCTTGTCTGGCTGTTGAGTGAAAGCAGCGTATTCTCCTGTGAGAGGAGAGGTTTTCTCCAGCTGTTTCCCTAACTGCATGTACAGCATGAAGTGAGGCCTTGCAGGGCAAGCATGAGAGCAGGAAAGCTCAGCTGCAGCAGAGCACACCCCTCTGCCACACAGCTCACCTGCCTTCAGGCGCAGCTCCCGGTCCTCCCAGTCCGTGAATATAAACGTCTGTGGGAACAGTGGAGAGTTTCAGACTCATTCAGCTTTGCCTGGCTGCACTCAGAATTCCAGATGTTTTGTCATCTTAGTCCATCTCACAGTAGGCACTGGGATGAGCAGTGGTGCTGGAGAGAACGCCAGTCACTTCAGCCCTAGCCTGACTTGATAAGCTTTCGCATTGCCAAAGAGAGGAGTCACTGCAGTAAAGCAGCCAAGACCTCACTCATCTCAGGGCACAGACCATTTCCAGGTAGGAACGACTGTCTTTTTTTGGTTGTATTTCCCTCTGCAACTTCACCTCCTTTCTGGCTAGAAATCATGACAGCTGTTAAGCAAGCTAAAAGGAAAGAATGGATATCAGGCTGGAGAGTCCCCAGTGGTAACAGGGTCTTGTCCCAGCTGCTGACAACGCTGCACTAAGCGGCTGCAAGGGACTGAAGCTGCCAGAGAAGGGAACTACAGCCTTCTGTGGAAAGACCCACGTTGCTGAACTGAGTCCAGAACACCGGCTTAGACGCATCAGGACTTTAGGTCTCTCAGTACCATGGGGTAGTGTTCCACACTCAAATGACAGCAAACTGTTTTGGCTTGGACCACCGACCCCAGATCACAAATAACTAACCGCGAACGATCAACACACAACCGCTGTTCAGATGAGACGGCCTCAGCCCCACAGAGATGCCTCTGTCACACGCGAGACAACCCTCGGAGACGCTGGAGAGCCTCACCTGTCCCCTGGCCCGGGAGATCCAGGTTTGCAGCAGCAGGTCCAGGCGGCTCCTGTGGTACTTCCTCGTGGTCTTCACCGCAATGAAGATGTCCTTCAGCTCCAGGCTCTCCCTGGCCGAGCCCCCGGCGGGCCCGGGGCGGCCCCTCCGCGCGGGCTGCGGGCTCCCGGAGAGGTTTCCCCCGGGCCCCAGGCCGCCACCCGGCTCCCGCCGAGAGCCCCCCCGCGTGCCGAGCGCGCCGCTGCCCCCGGGGCCGTCCCGCTGCGGCGGGGACCCGCAGGGCC
>JAOEGS010015666.1:26184-43981 GCA_025447755.1 Corythornis vintsioides | reverse complement strand
GAAAGCCATAGAGAAGGCAAAGCCAAACCTTTCCTAGAAGTGCTCAGCAAATTGCCATGAAACAAAGGTCACAACTTTTTTGACTAGACAAGATTAAGAAATTCTTCATGGGGAGAGTGGGTCAGTGCTGGAGGAGACCACCCAGAGAGTCTGGGGAACTTCCATCCCTGTAAATTTTCAGAAGTCAACAGAGCAAACTAATCTGCAACCTGAGCTGAGTTTTCAATTAGCTCTACTCTGAGTGGGCTATGGGACGGGGTGACCCCCAGGGATCCTGTCAAAAATAAATTTTCCTAGTCTTCAATGAAAGAGTACTTGAAATAATGGTCATCTGTTTTTTTTTTAATGAGGAAAACTCAATCTCCAGAATACTTAACAGCCAGTACTATTCATTGGAGTTAGTACAGCTCATGGGACCTGACATGAGTGTATTCCAAATTTTGATGTTCTAAAGCTTAATATATAAGCTTATTTCTCTGCAGAGTTTACATGAGAAAACTTCCTTTAGATGTTGAGTTTTGTGGCTGTATATTCTTTAGGATTAAGACTTCAGATAAGACATGGAGTACTTTCAAACCTTCTTTCACCTTCATCATGATTTCCCTCCAGATTATTTGCCAGTGTACTCCAGGTATAGTCAAATAATTGAAGCATTTTACACAGAAGTATAAATAGATCTATTTACCTGATCTAATAGCCTGGTGCTGCAAATATTTGCCATTGTTCTCCACGAGCAATTCCTTTCATTCTAGTGGCTTATTCACCTTGTGCCCTAGTAGAAAAAAAAAAATAATAATACTTGAAAATCTGCCTCTGCTGTTTTATAAAAGTACAGAAGTATTACCTTGCACTTATGAGTCCCTCACCCTGTGTGTGAATGTGTTTCCATTTGTAGCTGCACAACTTCACACATATCTTAGTGGAATTGTATTAATTTCAGAGTCTTTCTCACATTCATCCATTACATGATTACCCTTCTAAATATTTGTGTTCTGTCTAGCTTTGTTTCAACTGTCAAATACATCACTGTATGCTTCAAATCATGAAAAAGTATGCAGGTATCCAGAGCAAAGGCCCATACTGCTCCTTTATGTGTCAGAAAGTAAGTAATTTTAATTTATTTTTTATTTATCTCACCTCAAGCAAAATGACTATATATAACATCTTATGGTATAGAAAATGCATGACCATAGTTTTGCAAAATCTATCATATATTATTGTCAGAAAATGTAATCCAACAGATAATCATATCTTTTAATAGAATACCCTTCAGAACCCTTAAAGGATAAAACTTTTGTATTCCTTGGTACACTGCATAACACTCTGTTTAAATGATACCTAAATCAACATTCCAGTTAAAATATCCTTTACATTTGCTAAGCAATTCTGTCAATGCTATGCTGTATCCTTTTGGGCAATATCAATCACATTTATGTTGTATTACATGAACAATAGTCTGACATGTGACAGGGTAAAACCTGCCAGGAATCTCAGTTTTTGTTCATAGTGGGCCTTCAAAGCTTCCAGAGCAGAAAAAAATGTCCTCAGGAAAAAAAAAAATAAATAAATTTCTGCCATGCATCTCATCTCCTTTGGTTCTTCTGATTATGACTTAGAAACAACTTTTATCCATTATATGAGAAGAAGCTGTCCTTAAATGCAAAAATCTGGTCCACTCCCAAAGTGCTTACATGTAGAAACTCCACTAGCAACTTCAGAGCAAATATTTCTGTCTTTGCTCTCCATATGTGTGCATGTACAGTGTGACTGCAACACAGCAATCCTGTCTCTTGGTTTGACTTTGAATCCATCTTCCCACCTTGATTATCTGCTGAATTTGAAAAAGAAAGTCAAGACTGAGTTTGGAAACGTTGGAGACAACCCAGTCATACAGAGCACTTCAGACATTAAGCCCATTTTGTCAAATGTTCAACAGCCTACATAATTAGAATAAATTCAAATCAAGCTGTGGATTGATTATCCTCAGCTCAGATAAGCCTGCCAAGAAGTGGTCTTTATTTGAATGTCAAAATATAGAAAGTGGAGAGAAGTTTATAACAGGTAAGAAAATACTATTTATTATATGCTACATGGCTCTCTTAGGCCAGTGCAATTCAGGTTTCTTCTGGGATGTTCACCCTCTCCTATGTAGTCCCTTGGCAAGGTCAGAGACAACAGATCATTCCACAGCCTGTGCCCAGGCTTAGGTAATCCTAGGAAAGAGGATTATTACTTGCATGATGAGAGCAGGGTATGATACTAAATGCAGGAAGCCATGTGTGGTGTTAATATACTTCTTAACTCAGCACAGGTTGCTCATTTGTTTATCCTGGCACTCAAAAGCAGACTTCCCTGTCCATGCTTTATCTCACCTGTACTAATTGTCTGCTTGTGCTCATGTACAAGTTGCTTATGCTCCCACACTTTGTTTAGGTACAACCTACTTTCAGTGCATGTCACACAATCACAGAGTGTCAGGGGTTGGAAGGGAGCTAGAAGATCATCCAGTCCAACCCCCCTGCCAGAGCAGGGGCACGTGGACCAAGTCACCCAGGAACAGTCAGAAAACCCTATGCATTCAGGGAAAGCTTCTCCCCCCTTGTAACATGTAAATACCTTAATTTGTATGTGTATGTAACATGAGTTGTGTACTGCAGAGAGAAACTAAGTTTCAGATGAAGTACAGTGTCAATATTCCATCACTGAAATTAAGCTGCAAATACTGAGGAAATATCTCTTAACACTACCCTATTGATGTAATATTTCTACAGATAAAACACATGATAGGTGGAGGCCTTGCATTCAACAAGCATATTCTTAGGCTTCATCTGGACTGAAACCACAGTTTAATGTCTCAGAAATTAACTTTTTTTTTTTTTAATTTAATAATTTTTAATAATAACAACTTTGCACATAAAAACACATAAAGGAGGTTTTCAGACTGACTTTGCTATTATCAATTAAAACATGTCTCCATTTCCTGCTCCAGCTCTCTGTGACCTTCCTTCTTTTTCACTCTCAAATTAGCTTCCTAACATATCCACTCCCCCTCCCAATTTGGAGTTGCCTAGGAACTCGACCGAGTTGAGGTGAGCTGGACTTCTCATTGTCTTGTTTAAAGGTGGCCCTAACATTTCCACTGTTGTTTATTATTGTGTTTCAAAGTCACAGCAAACTCTGCTGTGTTTGCTACCAGGTGAACTCATTTTGTGAGACTAAAATCAATGCCAAAACCAACCAGATCGAGTCTCACAATGTGTCACCTGCTTCCAAACTCCTCACTCTCATGGGTGTGCACCACTTCTCCTCCTGCTGTCTCGTTGGAAACTAAGGCTCCCACCCTTTTACAGGTGGCAGACCTGCTGTTTTCCAAGCACATCTGAATCATAACATTTGCAATAACTTAAAAAGCCTTCCAAAATACACACTTAAACGTGATATAATTCTGTCTGTACTGTCAATGAGCCTGATGAATATGGGCTGCACCAGTCAGTTTTTCCTGTCTCTCACACCATCAATTCCAGCTCCAGTTCACAGAACCTCCTCGCTAATTTCTCTGACGTTGTCAGTCTTTCAGCAGGTCTGTGAAGAGAACATAATTGCTCCTTCAATCTCTGTCTCCAGCCTGAGAAGAGCATTTGAAATATTATGTGGCCTGGAAGAAAAATAAGATACAGAAAAAGATGAGGGATGGAAGGAGACTTTCAGAAGAATAAAATGCTGTTCCTTTTTCCCTTTTTAGCATATGAATCTGTGATCACTGGTCTTTATACCCAGAGGCTGCATTTTAATCACTTGTAAGTATTTAACCTTTTCAAAACAACTTGCAATATAATGGGGTCTGTGAGAATGCTGCTATGCTGCATAAATCCTGGGGTAACCTACCACCAAGTAAGTCCAAGAGGACAAATAGAATCAGAGAATGTTTAGGGCTGGAAGGGAGCTCCAAAGGTCATCTAGTCCAACCCACCCTGCAATAATCAGGGACATCTCTAACTAGGTCAGGCTCCTCAGAGCCTCATCAAGCCTGGCCTTAAATGTTCCTAGGGATGGGGCCTCCACCACATTTCTGGGCAACCCATTCCACTGATCTATCACCCTGATGTTAAAATAACTTTTTTCCAATATTGAACCTAAATCTGCCCTTTTCTAGCTTAAAGCCACTACACCCTTGTGAATAGATCCTCCTCTGCTTTCTTATAGGCCCCTTTTAGGTACTGGAAGGTCACTAGAAGGTCCCCCCACAGAGCCTTCTCTTCTCCAGGCTGAACAACCCTAACTCTCTCAGCCTGTCCTCACAGGATAGGTGCTCCAGCCCTCTGATCAGTTTTGTAGCTCTCCTCTGGCCCTGCTCCATCAGCTCCATGTCTCTCCTGTGCTGAGGGCCCCAGAACTGGCTGCAATACTCCAGGGGAGGTCTGACTAGAGCAGAGCAGAGGGGCAGAATCCACTCTCTCCATCTGTAGTGACTCATTTTGCTGCAGCCCAGGATCTGATTTGCTTTCTGGGCCACCATTGTGCATTGGTGGTTCATGTGCAGCTTTTCACTTACTAGTACCCTCAAGTCTTTTTCCAAAGGACTGCTCTTTAGCACGTCCTCTCCCCTTCTCAATGGGTAATGCTGGTTGCCCCAGCCCAGGTGCAAGACCCAAAATTGACCCTGTTGAACTTCATGTGCTTCACCTGAGCCCACTTCTCCAGGCAAACACAGACAAGTGTGGACTTAATCTGCCAAAAATCAGGACACCTGTTAAAAATTAACCCCACCAAATTACAAACGGGTGGTTCCCTGCTGCCATTCCTGTGCTGGGAGGAGTTGGGCTGGATGACCCTAGCTGCCTTTAGCCCAGGTAGGGCTGTTGCCGCACCTGTTTGAGCAGACCCCAAAGAAGGCTCCAGGTTAAGCTCCTACTCCTGCGCTACCTCATGCATAGGGGCTGAAGGGTCTCCTGACGGAGAAGGATTTTGGTAAGAATACAAGTTTTAACTTGGTTCACGTTATAATAGGCCAGGCCTCACAGGGCTTGGTGTCGACAAGGGGAGCTGGGAGCAACCGGGTGAGGGGGACGGTGGCGGCCGGACCGAGCGGTGCTTTCCGCAGCGGCCTGGCGGGGGCGCTGCGAGCTCGGCGTTGCGGGGCCAGCCTCGGCGTTGCGGGGCTCGCTCGGCGGGCAGGCTGCGGAGCCGGCAGAGAGAGCGGGATCAGCGCCTCTCACCTTTCCTCACCGCTTCCCGGGGACGCGGGGCACTCTCTCCCCCGCCGGCAGCTCCGCTCGCGAAGGGTTGCCCTTCAGCCGCTGAGGGGCTGGGTGCTCCCGCGGGGAAGCCCCCGCTGTCGCTCTGGCAGCCCTAGGGGAGCCGGAGGGCAGCTCCCAGGGTCGTGCCCCTCGGGCGCGGCGTCCCTCCCGTGCTGGGGGGAACGGGGCCGGACAAACCCGCCGGATAGCTTGCGACGGGGGGAGGCAGCCACCCGCCGCTGCCCGGCAGGGCTGCTCTGCCCCCCGACCGACCGCACGCAGCCGCCCCGCGCCCCCGGGCAAAGTTGGACAGCCCCGGGGAGGGGGCTGGCGGCGGGGCGACGAGCGGGGAGAAGCCGCACCGGGAGGAGCCAAAGCAAATCTGCTGGCGGCGTGTCGGGCGCTTCGGGGACGGGGGAGGAAGGAAGACCCCCGAGGGGGAGCACCGCTCCAGGGTACCCTCGGCAGGGAGGTGAAAGCACCGCCAGCAGCCGCGGGAGGAGGGGGAAGCGCCAGCGACCTGTCGCAGATCGGCTCATCCCCTGCCGAGCCGCCGGAGGATGCACGGAGCTCAGGCTGCCCTCCCGGCCCCGCCTCCCTCGCCTCCTCCCGAGGGCGGCTGCGGGCAGCGGCGGGAGGGCCAGCGGGGATAGGGGAAAGTTGGGGCGCGGGGCTTGCGTGTCCCAGCCGAGCAGGAGGGCACCGCTGGCGTGGGCGCCGAGAAAGCGGCATCGAAAAGCGGCTTCTGGGCTCCGTGCCGGCGAAGCGCGTTTAACCATCATCCCGAGGATGAAGGGGAAGGGGGAAAGTAACTCGGAAAAGTGAGTGGCTTTCTTATCCTTTTTTTTTCTTCTTTTTTTTTTTTTTTTCCCTTCTAATCCGAAGAGACCCGTTCAAAAGGAAAGCAAAAGCCGCCGTGTGCTCCCGCTGTCGGGAGGGCTGCGGGAGAGGAAGGCACCGCACATCGTCCCCCCTGCCTGTGCCAAGCGAGGGGTGCGGGATCCTGCGCTCCGTGCCCCCCTCCCCTCCCCAGCACGATCGTGTCCTAAAGCAGCTCCACACAGTAATAAACAGATCCATCGTGCGGCAGAGCGCAGGAAGGTGAGACAGAAGCAGAAACAGAAACTAACCCCGAAAGGAAGCGGGGGGCGAAGACGGCGGCTGGGAATCGCTGGCAGAGATAGTGGGTGGATGTTGTGCAGCCAGCGCTTGGGATTTTAGGAGATGCTCCCTCACATTTGGATTCTCTCCAGTCCGAGCATCCCTTCTCCGGTGGCAGAAAGCGGCTGTACTTGGCGGTAGGAAATCAGGAGGAGAAACGAACGGCGAGATTCGTTCAGCACTGATTGAGATGCCCAACTGATCTGCTTTAAGGATTATGGTTTTTATTTTTTTTTTTTTTTCCCTGGTGGATGATGATTTCTTGACCTTGTTTGTTTTTTTGTTGTTTTTTTTTTTGGGAGGGGGGGACACATTTAAGTTGTATGGCAGTCGGTTTTTGTTTGTTTGGGTTTTGTTTGTTGTCTCTTTTGCGGGTTGGTTGGTTTTTCTTTTTGCGAGTGTTTCTATTTCCCTCGGCGAGGACTGGAAAGGAGAAGGGCTGGCTTCGGTGCTGAAAGTTGCAGTCATCGTTCTTTTGGGGCCAGCATGTGCACCAATATAGTCTACGAGTGGCTGAAGACCCTGCAGCTCCCCCAGTACGCGGAGTCCTTCGTCGATAATGGCTACGACGACCTGGAGGTCTGCAAGCAGATCGGGGACCCGGACCTGGATGCCATCGGCGTGCTCGTTCCCCAGCACCGGCGCCGGATCCACGAAGCCGTGCGAAGGCTGAAGGAGGCGGCGGAGACGGTGGCGGGGCTCTACTTCACCCTGGAACCGCAACCGCCGCCGCTGCCCCCCGCCAGCGGCCGCTGCCTCCGCCGGGTGGCCGGGCAGGATTCGGAGCGGCGGGGGGCGACTCCCCGACAACGCCCCGGCGGGCGGCGGGGGGCGGGCGGCGGAGGGGGGCTGGCCGTCTACCCCAGGCTGAAGCTGAAGATCATGATCCGAGACAAGCTCATCCGCGACGGCATCAACCTAAGTAAACCCCCCTACTCTAACAAGGTAGGTGCCGCGTGGGTGAGGGATGCGGGGGCAGCAGTTGGGTGGTGTCCAGATGCTGTTGAGTGTGTCTGGCAGGACCCGGTGCCACTTCAGCCGTGAACTGGGACTAAGTGTCTCTCTCCAGTGTCATTTTTGGACGGAGTCATGGTCAGGATTTAGCACCAGCCAGGTGTGAAGAGGAGTGGGGCCATCACAGGTCAGATCCACCAATGCTTGTTGGCCTGATGTGGGCTTTCAGGGCAGTGCAGCGTTGTGTTGCATTTTGGTTTTGCCTCTCTTATTGGTAACCAGGTCTTTTAGTCTGGTCTGGTTTAGGGTGTGAAGGCAGAAGTTGACAGGATGGTTTTAGCATCGTTTTGTTTGGTTTTGTGGCTTGTTTTTTCTGTGAAACTTTTGTGTGGGAGGATGATGGCTTCCCTCATCTTTGGTTGAAGGTCATATTTCAGAGTCAGTTTTTGTTGGCAAAATGAAATAAGTAGTAATCTGGCTGGAGGAACAACTCCTTTTATTACTTGGATTTAATTACTGGAGGATGGTAGGAACTGGTGAACGTCAAAGCTGGTCATCAGTTGCTCTAGCACAGGTCAGTCTATCAGCAGGACACAAAACCTGCTGAAAGGCCAGAAAAGTGCAGATCTTGGGAGACTATATTCCAGTTTGATGAAAATCCAGTATTTACTGAAATCTTTTGAAACTGTTAAAATGCAACATTAATGTGGTTTGGATGACAGAAATTGGCTTGCCTAAAGTTTTCTGTAGGCTTCATGCTGAAAATATCCCCTGCAGAATAAATGAAATTATAGAATTAAATGGATAATATCACAGAGGAGAAAATGATTTGCGAAAGAAAATAAGGTGGTATCTGCTTCAGAGTTCAGAATGAAGTGCTTCAAAGTAGTTGATGACCAGAGTTGCCTGTGTGTTCTTAATAAAGTCTGAGCAGTTGCAGTTGACCTACAACTTGTGGGTGCTTTATACTGAAGGTGTGGAAGCAAGGTGATGGGGAAGCCTGCAGGCCAGTTACATTTTACCAAGTGGATCCTCTGCCTTCTCTCAATCCTCTGCAATGGCAAATGTAAAATATCTAAGATATTGGCATATGACATGAAGGAAAGTCACATCTTTGGCATTGACTCCTTCTTTAGCTCACCTTATGTTAATTTGATGGGTATGGTAATACTGTGGATTAACTGTCAGGCCAAGTTTATTTTGCACAGAAAGCATTACTCTGCTTTAGTTGGTTTAAATCTTTAAAGAAAAAGAGGAACCTATTTAGTTTAATTTCAGCCTATAGTCTCAATGTATTTGGATTATAAATGCTTATGGCATCATTCATTTATTTATTTTTTTTTCACTAATAGAAACATTTTATCCCTCTCCTCATTGTGACTCACTCTACATTGTAGCATGTTGTAAGAAACCATAAAGCTGGCAGGATTTGAGTGTGTGTTGTGCAACATGTGTTAGTCTGAATGCCACCCACTGCAGCAATCCATCTCCAAAATGGCTTCAAGGGAACAGCAAAAGATCATGTCACTATGTTACTCAGAGCAAGAGAAATTAAATATTCTTTCATTTGGGAAAGAGCTGTATTATAACAGTGTCCCTTAATTTTCTAAAGTTCTGGTTTGGTTTGGTTTTGTTTGGGTTTTTTTATGGATACAATTTAAGCAACCTGTATATACTTTTATGTAGAATGTGCTGCCTGCAGACTTAAGAAACTGGATGTGCACAGGGTTAAAGAATCCACTTGAGGCTTCTGTCAAGGTTTTTTGAAGACATTTATCACTTATCCACCTACAGCTGGTCACGTGGATATTCTGGAGTGGCACCAGACAGACCTATTTGCCATCTTTGTGGTTTTTTGTGTGGATGCTTTTTACTTGTATGTACATGTATATGGCTTTGACTTGTTTTCTGAAGAATATTTTATGTGTTCAGTTACATAGATCTCAGACAGCTTTGGTATTTTATTCAAGATGACCCAGGGAACTGGGAGTGCTGCTGCTCCTGTTTGTTTATAGACTTTTTCTAGCCACCTCGGGTGTAGTAGACATGTAAAAAGATGGAAAGGGAGTATTGCACGTGGCCATGGAGATGTTAAAAGCATCCTTTGGCTCCCTCCCAGTGTTGCTGATGGAAGGTGAAACGAGAATGGGAGGGATAGAATTGTATTGGCATGGGGTGTAGTAAATTTTAGCTTAACTCAGTTTGATTAGAGTCAGCAGAAGCAACTAACAACTACTTGGCAGAGCTGAATATGAATCTCTTAAAGATGTGCAGACTTGGAAGCTGTGTGTGGGGGTGAATGCAGGCATGGAGAACTATCATGAGCCATCTTGATTATTTTCACAGATGATTGGAACAAGGCCTTACCTCCTCCAATTGCATTTTCTATATTTTTCAGGTATAAACTAATGAATATTAACTGTAGCTGAGGAGAACTCTACAGAAGTCAGATTTTGTTCCATGTTGATAGTGATAATTAATACCTAAGGCCTTCTGTTTTAGTTTCACTCCTGTTTTTGCTGACTGATAACCTTAGAAGTCTTATCTATCTAAAAATTGTTATGGAGATGATGGGCTTAGATCACCTTCAGACAAGAACCTGTGGTACCTCTCAGAGTCAAATGAAACATCTGTGTCATCTCAAAATACATAGCTGCTTAAAAAACTTATCCTTGGTGGTCGTAATTTGTTCTTAATTAGGAACTTAATTATGCCTAGTGCAGGAATAGTAAATATATTTTGCCTTCACTAAATGTCCCTGTAGTAGGGAAAGCAGAGGAGCACCTATTTTGTCTACATAAAAACAAGCAGGGTACCTCATTGTGGAGCATGCCAAGAGAAATTAAGTATTCTATTTATCTCTAATATAGATTAAGTGCCATTTAATAGTTTACTGGAATTTCATTACTATTTCTAATTGAAATAAATGGCCTGACCTGTTTCTTGAGGAACTCTATTCAATTTTTCATATGCAGAGAATTGAAAATACATTAAAAATCAGTAAAAACATAGATGCACTAAAAGCTCCCCCTGTCAATCATGATGATTTGCTTTAGCCTTAGTAAAGTTATATCATGTAGGTTTCAATACTAAAGACTGAAACTGTGGTGGGACAAATGTATGTGTGTGTGACCTCATCGTCACTCACTCTGCTGCTCATGATTATCATACTTGGAAAATAAATACTAAACATTCAGCTGCCTTTGAGGTCATAATCCTGAGAGTTCAAGCAGATGTAGAAGAAGAAATCAGATCCAAGTGAGTATCTGCTGAAATACTCAGCCACACTTTAAAAGATTTCTATGCTGAGGATATAGCACAGATTTGGGGTTTGGATGAAATCTTTGAGCCTTGTCACCACAAAAATGAGGACTATCTCTCTTAAGTTAAATGTTAAGAGGTAAAGATAACAGCAATGCTGCCTTGAAATGCACTGGTTCAAGCTGAGTCTGGGGCTGGGTAATGTAGTCAGCACTTCAGGTATCTGCAGAAGTGAATTCAGTGAATTAAAAATACTGTGCTTTGAAGAAATGACAACATTCACCCATACCACAATTAAATAGGAACCTTTTTTCTGAAGATTTGGCTGCTTTGGAATAACTGCATCAATTCTGATTAGCAGAGCATTCCCAAATATGCCTTGGGGAAAGCTGCCTATTGACAAAAGTACTGGTGCATTAAGTAGTAACAATATTTTCATGGCAATAAATTAGCAAAGCTACGGGCAATGTTCAGGAAGTGAAAAGGTATTTTATATAAGAAACCACTGAATTTGCCTTAGTAACTGTTTTTTTTTAAAGGAAATATAGCACTTTATATATTGAGCAGTTGTTTCAAAGTCCCAGTTTATTAAACTCAAAGAAAACAAACCAGCCAAGATCTTCCAATTAGACCATTAAGGCAAAATGTGGCAGAATATGAATAATACAGTACTGTGGTATATTTACATTTGAATTAGTGCTGAATATTTTCAATCTTCTCTGGAAATGTTGAATAGAAATCTTCCTGCATTTCATTCTATCTGTTTGGAGGGGAAGAAGATGCCATTAGGGTATATTAAAGGTGAAGCCCTGAAAGGGAGTAGTGTTGACTCCTAGCCCCCTGTCTGTGTATCAGCATCTCACACATGCTCATAGATGTTCCTGAGTTCAGAAGTGAAACTGAAGAATTTGCCTAAAGCCATGAAAAATTTCAGATGGATAAAGCATTGGAACCAGCTACTGCAGTGCTTTTTGTCTTAATTGCCTTAATGACTAGACATCCTTATGTGTAAGTAACAGAAAAGTGATTGAGAAATAACCAGTAACTTGCTCTCTGGCAATTAGTTATGCCTGTTAATTTTTCCTGTTAGTTACATGCTATGTGCTCATGTTATTATGAGTCCCTACCCACTAAGGTGTATAGATCCATATGTGTAATCTGAACCACAGAGCTATTGCACAATTCCTGTCAAGTGCAGCCAGGGCTTTGAAGTGACAGGAATACTGTTACTGCAGATTAGGAATGAATTTATTACATCACTTAGAGGAGCTTGCTTGCTGCTTTGAGACTTTTCCCCAGCAGGAGAGGATGGAATGAGTTAAGACTGGATTGGTAGGTTCAACTTTTAAATTTCTTGCTGTGTCAGTTTGAATGAGCCCCTTTGCTTGGTGTTTGCTGAAGCTATCTGGTCCAATCTCTTTGTCTAGGCTAATATGACATCTCCCATTGATGTTCTTATCTTGACAAATGTGGTGGCCTGTACATGCTGCAGGAATTGTCACTTATGAAAGAGCATGATGCTGCTATGTTTAGCACTGCTGTGTTATTCTGGGGCTGGCTGTGCAGCAGGAAGGGGAAAATTGGGTGAACCTTCCCAGACACTGGCCCTAAGTGAGCTGAGCTGGCCCAGAATCATCTCCAGTGCCCCACCCAGGCTCTTTGGCTTGTTGCCTGCTGCTAGTAAAACCCTTTCCTTACTATTCAGCAAAACAAAAGCCACGTGTCAGTGAAACACAAGTAGAAGGACCTTCAAATGGGATCTGGTCCTGGTTCTCACAGAGCCAGCAGGATGTGAATGGCAGTGATGCATGCCTCTCATGGGAGCCTTGCTTCCCCACTTGCTCTCCTTCCCAGTGAAGCCAGTGGGGGTTTTGGCCAGTGGTTTAATTTGATGCTGTGTTTGGTGTGAAGTGTTCCAATTGAAATGGGCTGCCGAGCACACCCTTACCAACTGGAATTGTTGGGGTAGGTGAGAACAGGATGAAATGAGATGAGAATGATAAATACAGCAGTAGCTTGCAAAAAAAAATTAAATAAATGGAACTTTCAGAGCTTTAAATACCACCACTAGGAACTTGAACAGCAGTAAGGCAGACTAGATTCTAAACATAGATCTTACAGGTGCTAGAATAAATGTTAGGTAAATACTCTGACATCTCCACTACTGTATATTGGCTGGAATCAAGTACACAGCTGGTCTCTCAGTAACTTAAAATCAGGGAGAAGTGGCAATAATATAGGGCAAATAAAGCTTACAGCCAGGTACAAATGTACATATTCCAGAAGTCTTCTTTTTCCCCAAGAAGAACTGTATTGGTTTCAAGGATCCACACTCTCTGCCTTCCAAATCACTGCCCCTCATCTGCCCCAAGGAACACTGACCTCTTCAATGATAATTGCTTCTAATTGCAGGATCTCTGAACTCTTGACTGGTTGTTTAGTTGTTGCCAAAATGTTTTTCTTCAAATTTGGTTTAAACCTGTTCTTCTAGGAACTGCTTGTGTTGTACTGCACTGAGATTTTCAATACAATGCATCTATGATCTTTTGTATATCTCACAGTCAAGGTTTCCCACTAAATATCCAGCTATTAATTTAGTAGAGGAATTTCTATAGCTAGGGAATGGGAAGTACCAGAATAGAGAATCAAGAATAGAATTTACTCTTGAGAAGGTCCATCACAGATCTTTATGTGCTAGTTCCTAGGTAAAAAATTTCAAATAGTGTCTATTTCAGTCCGAGTTTATATTCTCTCTTGTGTCAGACCAAACATCACAGGGATATCTCATTTTAAAACACTATCCTCAAGAGACTTAAGGGTTAATAAAGAGAACTGTGGAATTTGCTAACCAATAAGTTTTGTTCATTTAAGGTGCTGATGTTTAAAAAAGGGAAAAAGCTGGCAAATAAGGAAATATAACTGACACTAATATCGAGTCATTTTGATTTTCACCTGCTTTGTTATTTTAATTCAAAGAAAATTGATTGGACTTTCCTCTGGTAAGTTTTAAATCAGATTTTTGCCAAGAGAGGATTTTTCACATATACTTGGTATCTGCACAGTGGTAAAAATAACTTTCTATACCTTGTGGAGTAGGATGGAGCAAGAGGAAGTTTGACAAGATACCACTAGCTGGTTTCTGTCCAGCTCTAAAAATTGCATACAATAAGGCCATACTTCATGCAACCACTGACTAGAAGTAATAGAATGTGCCTGTGTCACTGCCAATAATGTAAAAACCAAACTGTTTTGTATCTACTTAAGAAGCAACATCAGTATTTCTAGCAAAGGTTATGGCAAACTTTGCAAAAAAACTGAATTATTTCCCATGTTTGTGGTCTAAAACCTTAGTGTTTGCAGCAATGTTGAAAAATTCTCTTTTCAATAATACTTTGGGTCCTGATGCAGTAAATTCCCAGGGAAAAAGATTTTATTCTGATAGAAAGGCTTGCAGGTGCTGCAGTGTGAAAGGAAGGGAACTGATTTAATTGCTCTCAGGTAGAAATGGAAGCCTGGAAAACTGGAAACTTACTTAATAGAGAAATTCTATTCTAAGCTTACATCTATTAAAAAATGACTTATGCAACCACTGGATTAATGAAAACAATTTCCATGGCATCCAAGAGGAAAGAGGCTGTTGCAGTATATCCTTCCTGCACATGTGTGATGCCTTTCATTTTGAAATGAGCACATATTTGTCCAGGAGAAATAGTGGTTTTCATATAACTTGTTTTATAGATCTTTCAGTGGCTGAAATGGATGTAATAGTTAATAGTATTGATCCAGATCTGGAAATTCAGGCAGAATTCCTTTGTGCTGAGCACACTTCTTTTTATGGGGATAAGGAAATGTGCATCATCCTCTTCTTAGGAAAGAGCTTAAAACTTACAATGAATATGAAGGAAATGCTTTTATCTACATTGAATTTGTTATACAACTTGGAAAAAAACCCCAAACCAACTTATCCTTTTACTTACCACATTCCAACTTGATAATTTTTTCCCCCCCTCATAGTATGTAGTTCAGGTACTCAATAGTTTTCAGTTCACAAGTGTCTAATTTTAAATTCTCAGGATGTGCTGGCTTTAACCAAAGTTGCAGCATTGTTCAGGTTGAATGTATTTAAAATCTGCTAGGAATTTTTAGAGGTTGTGTCTTAATGACCTTCAGAATGGTTCAGGTTTTTTCAGTAGCACATGATTTGTTTATAGAGTCCCCTTCAGAAGGCAGGTTTGCTTTCTTTTTTTTCTTTCTAGGGTTTAGTTTGAGGGATGTTGTAATGCTTTCTAACCAGACCAGCAGTCTGTTTGCCAGCTGCTTGAAAGGGAGCTGTGCAGAATATGGACTCACAGTGTGTATGTTGGTAGGTAAATAGCTCTTTGATGCAAGAGGAAACTCCTTCTGTTGAATCACCATTGTTATCAGTTGCCTTTGCAAAAGTAAAAACATGTTTACAACAGATTGGCAGGTATGCAGGCTCTGATCCTGTTTACCCCCTGTTGTGAAACTGGGTGGAAATTCTGCTCTTGATTTTGTTGGGGATATTTTGCTGAGGACCTACAATTCTGCTTTCAGAGTACTCAGGTGATTAATGTCATTGTTATGTATTGTGGTTGAAACCTTGCCTCGATCTAAGTGGCTTTTAAAACATTTTTATTAGCTGCTATTTTTGCTAACTGGTAAAAAGTGTGGTGAAATTTTGTGTGGTTTTATTCAATTTTTTTCTTTTTAGCTAAAAGTAAGGGACTAGAAAAAAGGATGAGATGCTTTTCAGTACATTAAAAATATTTAGAAGTCAACAAATGGAACAAGTTAATTATAATTGTGCTATGATTATTGGTGCTGTATAGCTCTCTCAACATAATATTTTGTCTGTTTAAGAAGAGTAATCCTCTGTGTTAATTATTGATGCATCACTGGGCTGAAATGGCCTGGGAGGCGCTAAACTTGGAAAAGAAATCTGAGTTGTATGTAGTAAAGAAATCTTAAGAGTAGCCAGCTTAAGAAAAGTTTTCAGAAGGTATCTGTTTTGGAGCTACATGCCCCAGGGACCAGCTCCTTTTGGCTTTGGTGAAATGGAGGGTTTTGTCTGGGGATGGGTAGATTGGTTTCTGTACGTGTTAAGTCAATCCTGATGGTGGAAATTTGGCAGATATTACAACTCATTTCCTCTCTGTAACATTTGATGTGATGTGTTCAGAGGGTTTCCCATATGTCTGCCCATATGTTCCCTCTCTTTCTTGAGAATCTCTGATATCTGCTCCCTGTACTGAGAAATACACATGTTCCTAGACCCATTAGCCTTGTTCCCATGTAGACCATTTTGTCAACCTGGAAGAAGAAAAAAAAGGCCTAAAAATGCTCTATGAATACTACTCTAAGGATGGTATGTGGGGTTTTTTCTGTATTCCCCAAGCTGCATATAAAGAATTTTCTAAGGTTTGACTAACAGTGTTGTCAAAGTTGTAAAGATAGTTCTCTTGACATGTAGTTAGATCCACACTGGGAGTTCAGTGCCTTTCTGCTGTCTTTCTCTGATTGGTATTGCCACCCCTTAGTAATTTTTGTGACTGAAATACTTTTTCACTTTCTCTGAACTAGAGGTGACAGTGGCAAGTGTTTTCATGAAGTGTGAGCTGGCTTTAGAAGCTACTGATTGCCAAGTATATATACACTCTCTCTCTCTCAATCTCTCTCTCTCTCTCTCTCTCTCTATATATATATATACCCTATAATCTTGCTATTAATCTTTTCACAGTGCTGAGCTGTCCTTGCCATTAGAATATTTGTTTTTCTACTATCTTCCCTACATCTTCCTTGCAACAATTTCAGCTTGTTTTTCCTCTCTGTGTCTGCCAGGGGCATAGAGAATAGAGATGAGGTTTTTTCTTTTTTAGGAAAAAAAAAAAAAGTATTTTTAGAGCTGTTTGCACTTATTTGTAAAATACCTGTTTTGTACAGGCACCTGTTTGTCCTCTGCATCTCAGCTCTTGCTAGATTTCTAGCAGCTTGATGTTGCTGAGGATAGCTCTGTGCTATACTTTGGCACTGAGGAGGCTTTGTCCATAGGCACTACAGGAACGTGCACGTGCAAAAGCCTGATCTGCAAAGGGAAGCCTTGAGGCTCTTGTGTAAATCATCTCCTGGGCAGTGCTGTGTGTGTTTTTTGCCATTGCCAAAGATCTGGCCTGCTGCTTGTTGGATGCTGTGTGCATCCATTCTGTTGTTCAGTGTGTGGCCACAGAGAACAAGAACGTGCTTGGGTCACACATGAATGGTGATGAAATTTCTCAGCCCTTGGACATCTCTTCACTTTTGAGTTTATATAAAATGGTAGGAAACACTTTTCCTCCTGGGGGTGTCATGTAAAAATAAATATGCCTGTTCTGTGTCTCCCTGCAGATACTGATCCAATTCAGGGTTGCTAGGGGCAGGGCTAATGTGGGTTTTAATTGCAGGCCTTAGGGATTTTGATATACCTTTGCAAGGGTATCTCCAACCCCCTGGATAACCTGGTGGATTGGTTCTTCCCAGGAATCATCTGCTATTCTGCATTTTTCCTCTTGCATTATGAACACCTCAAAAAGTTCCATGGAGTGTTTGTGGGTCTGGCAATGGGCAGACAAGTATGTGGCAGTTTTGGAGGGGTTTTTTTTGTGGGTTTGTTTTATTTAGGGTAGACAAAAAACCAACCTACCAACCAAAACCAGAAACAAGTTGATTAGTTTGCTCTAGTTTGCAGAACATGCCAGGGGCAAATGCTGGAGTAGCCTGCTGTACAAGTGTGAGCAATAGAATGAGTGACACAGGGACAGATTTACAGGGCTCTACAACTTCCCTTCATTCTGTGCAGAGAAGAGGTGTCCTCTCCTCACTCTCCCCTTTGGGTACCTGGGTATTTTTTCCAGGAGCTCATCATTCATGCTTCTAATTCCTAGGATCTTCGTCCCTTTTAAACTCATCTAACCTGTCCCTTATCTGGGAAAGTCACAGCAGGATTCTTCTGCCAATAGAGAACTGATAAGGAAATCTCTGATACCATTAAATCCAAAGAAGGGCTCCTTCTCTATTAATTACACTACACGTTGGGGATGAGGAACTACTTGCTGTGATGTTGCAAAAGTAGTTCCTCATCACCAAGGGAAAAAAAAAGCAAGAGCAGTTGGCTCTTATGTCTAAGGATC
>JAOEGS010015665.1:59919-87307 GCA_025447755.1 Corythornis vintsioides | reverse complement strand
GGCGCGGCCGGCGCGGGTGCTTTTCCCGCGCTCTCGGCCGCCCCGGGGTGGGCAGAGGGCGATACTGGAGCGCTGCGCTCGGCTCCGGCGCTTTTCCCGCGCTCTCTGCCGCCGCCGTGTGGCCAGAGTGCGATACTGCAGCGCTGCGCTCGGCTCCGGCGCTTTTCCCACACTGTCTGCCGCCCCCCGCGTGGCCAGAGTGCGATACTGCAGCGCTGCGCCCGGCTCCGGCGCTTTTCCCACACTGTCTGCCGCCCCCGTGTGGTCAGAGTGCGATACTGCAGCGCCGCGCAGGCTCCCGCGCTTTTACCGCGCTCTCTGCCGCCCCCGCGTGGCCACAGTGCGATACTGCAGCGCTGCGCCCGGTTCCGGCGCTTTCCCCACGCTCTCTGCCGCCCCCGCGTGGCCACAGTGCGATACTGCAGCGCTACACCCGCCGCCGGGTTCCGGCTTCTTTTTTCAACTCGGAACTTCATTTTTGGATGTATTTCTTCTATTTCGTGACACTGCAGGCAGTGCTCCCCGTGTGCCCGCCCCGAAATTGCGTTTTGGAGCTCTATTTGGACTGTAAAGTTGATTGGAGCGGGTGGGAATGAAATAAAGACTGCCTAGATTTGTCCGTGCGTGTTTAAAGTGCGGTACAGAGGCACGCGCCTCCGACGGTGCCATTCTCGGTATTTGCTGCCGTTTGCTGCGATTTTAATGTCTTTTTTTGCACTCAGTTTATTTTTGTATGTGTTTTCTCTTAATTTCTGACACGACAGGCATTGCAGCGTCTCCGTCTCCCTCATCCCGCGGTTTAGAGCAAAACAAGCCTCCCGGTGTGTTCATGCGCGACGGCGCCCCCGGGGTGGGCTTGAAAAGTAGTCCCGCGGCTCGGCTACTGCGCATGTGGAGCCACTCACACCGCGAAGGGGCGCCCCCTGGCATCTCTTGTACAAAATGGAGTCGGGCTTCGGCGCATGCGCAGTAGCAATTTTGAAGCCGGACGGGTAAAGGCGCCGCCAGAGCTTTGCTGTTTTCGCTCTCTGCCGCCACCGTGTGGTCAGCATTGGGTACTGCAGCGCCGCGGCTCTGGCGGAACTGGATTGCCTGCGGCGGGTCACGTGGTCCTGGGATCCCGGAACAATGGCGGCCGCCGGTGCGGGGCTGCCAAGCGATCTCCGCAGACTGCGGCCTTCTCTGTGGGCGCTGCCGGTGCCACAGCGTCAGCGGCGGGTAAGAGGCGCCGTGGAGTCTGCCGCTGGCGGGGGAGAGCGCACGAGGGAGGGGAGGGGGCGGCGGGAAGGAGGGGAGAGGGGAGGCGAGGAAGGGGGGGCGGCTCGACCCTCTGCTCCTGGGCTACCCGGTGCCTCAGTGATCCCCCTGCTAGTTGATGGACACAGGGTCTTTATCCAGGTGCTGCTGCCAGTGCTTTTGACGCTGTTGTCAGTTCAGAGGAAGTTCGGCGGGTGCCTTTTTGTATCGTTGTCTTTGTAAAATACAGGAGCACGTGATGGTTTTACCCTCCGGAGTTGCTTACAGCAGCTGCAGAGAGCAGGTTAGCACAGCGTGTCACACTGGGCAGTAGGCCCAGCGGGTTTTCCTTTACAAAGCTCCTTCCAAAAACAGGGGGGTTTAAACAAAAAAGTAGCGCTCCCCTCTAAGAGCCCCGTATCGTGTTTATTGAGGAATTACCTGCTTCCCTTTATCTCTGGGTGGAGACACCTGTGTGCAGGTGGCCAAATGCAGCCTGTGGGTTCAGTTGATGTTCTGGGAGTTTTTGCTTTCTCACCTGCTTACAGTGGCAGTGCTACTGGAGAACAGAGGACAGAACCCTGAGGATCACAGACTTGTAGATCATAGAATCACAGAATGTCAGCGGCTGGAAGGGACCTCGAAAGATCATCTAGTCCAGCCCCCTGCTAGAGATGGATTCAGGTAATCGTGGCTTAAAAAATGATGGTTCTTGGTGTCTGGTGCCATTGCTGACTGAAGACAGTCTGTGTATTTTTTCATTTAAATTAAAGAAAAATGGCACCATACAGTAAAAATCAGCCATATGTTCATCCCTGCATATTGGTGTTCCCAGTGCTGCTGTGCTGCCTTCATTCTTCCTTTATCTTACCTTGGCTGCATGTGGCAGGTCAACCAGAGGCTGCTTTCTTGCTTTGCTAATCTTTACTAGGATTCTGATGATTGAGGTGTTTTTGAACCTTGCACCCTGTTTGGGGTGAGTTAGGTGAAAGGGGCAGAGTTGGGTTTGTCTGGAAGAGAGAAAGGCTTGAGAATGTGAATTAATAGCTCTCAAGCTGGTCTGATACTCCTCCAGGGCAGCCTGCAGAGCCACACTGAGGTTTGAGTAAAGTACTATTTTGTTGTGGAGGAGGTGCAGCAAAGACTTGCTAATGACAAGTGGGCTGACCAAGCTTCCAACTCGTGACTGAAAAGAAATGAGTATTTGTCCACATTACTACAGCATCTGAATGCTTTCCAGGGACTTCTAAAGTGCTGTGCCTCTCGTGGGGCCACAGGCAGCCTTACTGTGTTTGGCCATATTGAGCTGGAGAAGTAAAATCTTCCCAGCTTTTCAGACTGGAAACCAAGGCTCAGGAAAAGTGAGCAATTCACCAAACTTGCACCGTGTACTTGTGACAGAGCGAGATGATCAGCTTGGGCCTTTCCAGCCCCAGCTCTGCTCTCTGAGTATAATCCTGTACTGTGGTCTCTCTTTTTAAAAAAACAGATGCTCATTGGCTGTCTTGGGACAGTCAGGTCCCAGGCCTGCCTCAGGACACAGCTGGAAGTGCGTGGCACTGCGAGGCTGAAACCTCAGATGTTTTAGAAAAATAATTCCGTGTCTCAGAGTGCAGGAGTGTTGTGGTTCAGGGCTCACCAAGCCAGGAGGGCTGTATAGCACCTCACCCAGCAACATCCTGCACTGGCTGTGGGCTTCTAGCCGTGGGTGCAGAGAGTCATTAGAAATACCTGTCAGACGTGCAGTGATGAGTACAGGCGGCTATGGCTGGCAGCAGAGAGCCCTGTGAAGTGATCATGGTGCCTCTAAATTGGGCTTTCACTCAGCAGGAGTGCTGAGGCCTGGCTGGTGTGGTAGGGGCAGTTGCAGGCAGGGCAGCATTATTACAGTGCCCTGTGTGATCTGGCAGATGTTCTAACAGACTTGTAGAAACCATTGTAAAGAATTAGGTTTGTGTTGAAATGTTTGTCAGCTGTTCAGTGCTTCTGCACTTCACAGATTTCTGTGAGTACTTGTGAGATCACAGTCTCCTTAAGAGCTTACAAAGGAATCTGAAGAGAAGGAGGATTTTACAGGAAAAGTTCAGGTGGAAAAATTGAAAAAGCTTGATTAATGTAGGAGAGATTTCTTGAGCCTTAGAAATGCAGTGATATTAATTTTATTTTTTAAATAAGAAAGCATATTAAAATGTTGCCCAGGAGTCTATGGAGGGAAAATGCTGAACCAGAGACAGAAGAGGAAAAACATATAGTGAAGTGTGTGTTGATTTCATAAGCAGCTGTGGATTCCTGCCTTGCAGAAATTATTCCCATGTGTGCTTTGAATTGAGAAAGATGCAGCCTGATTGCTGGGAGAATTTCTTTGAGACTCATTAATGTTGATGCTATTGGGAGTTTCCCTGATGAGCTGTGGAGGCCTGTTGGGTGTAGGGCAGGATTCTGGAGATGGCTCTGTGCCACCTGCCCCTGCCCCTGCAGTGCCAGCAGAGCTGGCAGGGGCCACTCTGGCTCTCCTGTCTCTTGCCCGTGTTCTCATAGGTGTGCCCATGGGACAGCCCTGCTGAAGGGTAATTCACCAGAGCAATGTCCTTTAGTTCGAGGGAGGATGGTCCTGTATCCTGGGCCTGTTCATAGATTTAGTTGCATGGTTGAAGTTTAATCTGCTTTTATTTAAACTTGTAACACGGCCAGAAATGAGCCCAGGATGGTGGTCCTGGTGTTCCTGCTGTGTTCAGACAGGACAGGGCTGTTCCTTGCCTTCTGTATGGGATAGCAGAGCCTGCATTGCTGCCTGTTCAAGTCAACAAATTCAGCTGTGGGTATATAGGGCAAACAGGCTAAATGTCTTTCTTTAAATGTCTTTCCTACTTAGCAGAAGAACTCTGTTTTTCAGATTTGAAGCAGACTACTGTTGGACTTGAGCTGTTCTAAGTGATTGAAAATGGGTGTTGTTGGATTTTGGGACAGGGCCTTCCCTCTAGCAAAGACATCAGGAATTGGGAGGATCCAGGTGGTGTTATAACAACTTGTTTGGCTTATTTTCCACATGCATAGAGAATATATAATGTCTGTTATGTCTCCTGTTGGCTATCTCCAGGTAGGGAGTGGCTGTCTCCTGCCTCTTCAGGAGCACCAGAAGAGCACTGACTCTTGCCTGGGCTCCCTGAGCCAGCATGGCAGCAGGTGCTGCAGGAGGGGCAGGAGAAGGGATGTGCTGGGTTGGGCAGTGGTGTGGGTACAGAAGCTGTAGTTTCTGTGGGATAGCTGGGTCACACAGCCCAAGGCAGCTGAGAGAAATCAGATTGTCTGTAGTTGAAGGTAGCAGGGAGATGCAGCTGAACAAAGATACATTTGAGTGAGAACTTTGGAAACATGTCACTTCACACTTGGCCCTTTTGATGCTGTCTTAACTCCATCAGCTGCAGACACCTTCCTCTCTGCAGGACTGTTTCCCTAGAAAGTTTGGGCTCTTTTTGGACAGTTTATTTTCTGCAGAGCCTGCTGAGGTTTAGACATGTTCACTAGTACATTGTCAGGGCTTGTTCCCTTTTGCCATCTCCTCCCTGTCTTCAGTGGGCTCTGGGCAATGCCACGTGCACAATGGGCTGTCTTCGAGTGACTTGGTGTGCTGCTCTGGGGGGCAGGTCTGAGGGGACTGGTGCTGGGATCAGGGCATGTCCTGTTCTGCTAAGTCTGCCAGGAGGAAGGTCCTGTTAACAGGGAGCATCTGAATGGCTGTGCACTGCAGGATACACATTTCCTAACAATGTCATGCAGGTTCAAGGAGTTCCTGCTGTTAGAAAGATACCTGAATTATACAATACTTAACAATTGTAGAAGTCTCACCTGCTTTTCCTTTGGAACTGTGCATTGATTCAAACCACAGAGGAACAGCAACCAGAAAGGCTGCAGGAAATGTTATCAGTTGAAAACTAAAGAAGGGCTATCTGCATTGAAAGCAGGAGGTATAGGAAGGGAAAGATCCCTAAGAAAGATGAGAGGGCCAAGCAGGTAGTGTTGAGGGTAAAGCCAGACAGACTGTATCTATTAGAACTTCAGTTATCTTTGGAAATAGAAAAGTAGTGTGGTAGTAATGGAGCTGTGACAAGAGGGGGCAGGAACACTCCACAATGTCTGAGGTTTGCTCCATGCAGGGGAGAGGAAAAGCCATAAGCCAGAGAGGAGACACTGCAGGGCATGAAAAACAGTGTCGCTGGACTTGCACTGACATGAACTTGGGACATTTGTACAGCAAATTTGATTTAAGAGCATGATGATTTCTCCATCAGGCTTGTAACAATCCTCAGTATCCCTGTCTCCTGAAACAGCATCTTTCTGTGGTTGGAGACTGGAGGTAAATTGAGTGTTTCACAAGTTCAGAACTGTGTATCCTCTGCTCTTCTCTGGATTAGGGAAGAGCTGCAAACATCATAGTAGCTGATGTTTAAAAAAAAAAATAGGTGAATTTCAAAGGTTGCCTGACACCTTCTTTCACCATTGGATGTTGTATTGAGAGTTTTCACTTTATCCTGTCAGAGTGAGCGTGTAGCTTAGCCCAAAAAAAAGAGGGAGGAAGACAGAAGATAGAGTGGTGACACCATTCCAGCTGCTGTTGTGCATCACTGAAAGTGTTTGCATTAAGATCATTTTTTCTACAAATTCATAGCACAAATTTTGCCAAGCTTCGAGAGTTTATTAATTTGAAATTTGCATACCTGAGTGGAATTAATGGAATAGAAAAAGTCATAGTAGGAAAACAGCAGGCCACAGTATTATATCTGCTTGTATTTTATGCATGTTTCAGTGTACTATGTCCTAGAAGTTACTGGAACTGCAGCTTTCTCACTGGGGTTTTATCTTAATAGTGATAGTTTATATGCAATAATTTTTTTTCCTCCTCCTGTACTGTGAACAGATGTTTAAGAGCTGTGCTCACCCTGGCCCCATGAACTCCCTGCCATGTGTGGGTTGTTCTGGAGGAGTCCATTCTGCTGCATTTGTAGGCTGTGCTGAACAACACCTACTTACAAGGTGGCAAGGAGAGCTTCCTTTGGGTGTGTTGTCTCATGCATAAAGCTTTGCAGTAGGATTACAGGCTATGATTCTATTGTAGAGAAGAGATAAGGAATGTGAATATTTTGTATGCCTTTCTGCTTCAGTAATATCACAGCTCTGCTGCCTTGTTTTGATTGAAATAGGGAAGTTGCCTGTCTGATGCCCTGTCATCTCTTTGCTCTGTTGCTAACTGTACATTTAAATTATTATATTAATATAAATGTTGGACTCCCAGATCAACAGTATGTTTGTGAGTGGAAAGAAAAAAAAATACAAACGGAAAAACAAACTGTTCTCAACAGTTCTGTTTTATTTTTGCCATTCAAACTGTATGTTGCTGTGCATCACACCAAGAGCTGAAATGCATGTAGGGATGGGTTGTATCCATATTTTAGCAGCAAAGAGAATAGGCCCTGCCTTTTCTTGTCTCAGAAATTCTACTGTAAGAAATGAATCCATTTATCTGAAATTAAATTTTAAGTTACTAAAGAAGTTCCTTTTTAAGATTTTGTTTTTATGCTACTAGATGTTAATGATTTCCCCAGACTTAGCAGTTTCTAGTCCCACTAAGGCCTAGTAAAACACATCTTTTTTTCTTAACTAGTACTGTCAAGCTGGGAACTGCAAAGCTCAGTTTAGAGCCATTTTTACTTCTGTAATTGCAGAGTTTGTAATCCAAGCTGTGCTGAAGATGTGTTTTACAACAGTGCCTGAATAAACTTAAGTTTCATGTGAACTTTCCCACTTAAGTCCCATTGAAGACATTGGAAAAGCTGGTCCAGCTCTGCAAATACACACATCCAAATCAATATGCACCAATAAATACTTGAACATGTCCTTCACTAGCTCACCTACCTGTCTAGTTTCCATTTAGTTCCTTCAGGTGTTCCTGAAAAATTGATAAAACATTGGTGATGCATCATCGTGAGGCTGGTGGTCCATGTATTCCTCTCTTCCAACAAATCCCATTTCTGTTGTGAAACATGCCTGCAGTTAGATAAAAATAGGTAATTAAATATATATAGGATAAAAATAACTGAATATAGGGTACTTTGAAACAAAAGCTGCAACTTGCAGGAACTATCATATCCTAAATCCAGCCAGGAACTGCTGAACATCAGCAGATCCAGAAAGTGGGATCAGATTCCTCCATTTCCAGCATCTTCTCCCTTGGTGCTTCTGCAGTGGTGAGCTGACAGTGGCAGAATTCCTTTCTCTAGTGCACATGATACTTATTTTGCCTCCTTACTACATCAGATCTGAGAAGTCCTAAGGAAAATGACCCCATTAAGGTAATTTAGTTCTTATAGCAGGTTGGGATTATCACTGGCATAAGAATGAAACTTACATTTTAGACCCTGTCCTCATAAAAGAGAAATTTGAAAGTAGATGCTTCTTCTTGTAGAGAGCTGTGTTTCTACAGGATGCAGTAGATGGTTCAGAAAGATTTACCAATTGAATAAAAGAGAGGAAAATATTTGTGCCTCATTAGCTCTATCAACTGGGAAAACATTATGGACTCTGTATGTCTTAGATATGATTGACAGAGCAAACATGTGTTGCTTTCACCTAAAAATGGCTCTGATCCTATTATAGCTGAAGGTGTGTGGTCTCTAATTTTTATTTACTTTGCAGTTTAATCTAAACAAAGCAAATGCTTGAGTCACAGCTGTGCGTCCCATTTTCAGCCATAGTAGAAAGCTGCTTAAATTGATGTGGGTGTTCCATCTTTCATGTTGAGAGCTGAATGCATAGTAACATTCCAGACATTGCATTGAACATGGGTCTCTAATCCAGCTGCAGAACATCTGTAACAAATAGCCAGCTCTTTAGTGCTATGTGAGAGTGCTGAGACACACTGAGAAGCACCTGTGCATGTACACTGTGTCTCCTTGCAGGTTGCAGGGCACAGGCCTGTGAGTCCTTGTGAGATTATCTGGTTTTGGCTTGTCTGTCACATTTACTGATGGAGAACAAGCTTTTGAGATGTTCTTGCTGTGGGCCAAACTGAAACCAGCATGAACTCTCTCAAGGGGTTCGGCTTGAACAGACTCAGCTGCCTGATCTTTGCAAGCAGACCTTCTCTTTGACTAGCAAATGCTCCATTTGCTTGTTCCTAGTTGTATTTAGCTAAAAGACCTCTGTAGCTGTCTATCTACTAGAAGCACTGCAGGAGGAATGAACTGCATGGTGGCAAGACATTAATCTTCACTGAGAAATCCCCACCCTCGGAGCTAGTTGCATTTATCAAACTCTGCATTCCAAGGGAAGAAGAAGAACATTCATGTCATTAAAAAACATGTATTTTCTCTCTCCTGACTGGGTGTCTATAAAATTCTGTATTTCAGGCCTACCCATGAGATGACACAACACGGACGCCTATTGAAACTGATCTTTACCTCCATGTTGTTATCTCTGACCATGCCATCGGAAGAGGGGGCTAAGGTGGGAAATGGGACTGGCAACCACATTTAACCAGCTGGCTAATAGGTTCTCCAGCAAAAATGTCTTCTGCTTCCTGGGGCTCTATGAGACCCTCAGAGTTGATGGCATGCATTCTGAATTAGTAGGCTTCCACCTTCTCCATAGCAAACAATGGGTAGTTGCTCTCCACCATCTCTAGATCTAGTATTTTTTCCATCCTCCTCTCAATGACAAAGTGAGCCACCTCCTTTGTCCATTGACTTTGGGTGCTTTCCATCTTGCTTTCTATTTTCCCTATGTGTGCTTTCCCCTATGAGGATTTTGGTTTGTCTGCAGTGTGAGCAGCTGGCCAATGACAAGGAGAGCTGTTATTTAGATGGTCATATCTTCTTAAAGTGTAGATCAATGTAAATTACAGCAAAACGAAATATAATTGAATCACTCTATTTGATAACTCAGAGTCTGCAAGATTTTTACAGAGAAAGACTAAATTACAGTGTCTGTAGCCAGCAGTAGATTGTAGCCAGCAGTAGATTGTTGTAGTCTGTAGCTAGCAGTGATTGTTGTGTTAGAAAATTATTAGTTTAGCACTTACCAAGGAAGTTGAGGTAAGGGGTGTCAGAAGGTGAGCCACAGTGGTGTTCAGATTCAGCATAATGGATCCACTGTCTTCTTACACCCAGGATTTGGTTCTCACTTTCTCCACGGACACTTTCTCCTCCTCTGTCACTCAAGGATAGGTTCTTCAATAACAGGAGAACCTGCAAAGAACAGAAGGTGTTTGAAAGTTGCGAAGAGAGCTTCATATCTTTGCTGTGTCTGCCAGCTTGCAGAAAAGGTGCTCCAAAGCTGGGCCCTTCACACAGCCCTTCATTTTTGTGCTGTTAGAACCTGTACTTTGCGAAAGTCTTCAGAGACACTCAGAATGTTCAACCTGTTTAGATTCAGTTAATTTAGTTCCCTACTGTACAGAGAGCTGGCTGCCTTCCTTTAGTTGTTAAGCACAGCAGAAAAAGAGGGAGCTCTGGGAAGTAGCAAGCCCCAGAGCTCTTCCCTAGGGCCTGGAGATTTGAATCCAGGCAGTTTCTCAGTTTTGCAAGTCACAAGAAACAGCCCTTTGTGTTGTTCTTCCCTAAGGCCACACTGGGATATATATCTCTATGACCATGATAAAGATAGTAGAATAAAAGCCAGGTACTGCTTGTAAAGAAAATGCTCCTTCATTTATTACATATTGCCATATCTGTATATGGTAAAATGATAAGGATGTCCTGCACACAAAGAAAAATAACCAGCTTCCTAAACATACTTGGTGATTTTTCCTTTATTTTTGTCACTCAATATGTATGTTTAGAAATTACAATCAAGAAATTCAGAAATATTTTTGACTGCTGGCAAATCAACCCTCCCTATACCAAAGCTTTACTGTGGGTGGGCTTTTACTGCGACCCAGGTCTGATGACTACTGCATGTTGCAGACACAGCAGCCTCACTGCTGGGTTTCTCCCCTCCCCTGGGTTCTGTGGACTTGAAGAGGCTGTTCCCATGCACCAGGTGAGTCTGAGAGCCCAGCTGGCACCATCTGGCTGCCAAGAGATGAGCAATACCCCCATTTATACATCTCTGTGGAGAACTTCCAAAGAGGTGTTTTTCTGGTTGCTCATGACAACAACATTTGAAGTAAAGGCTCGGGGTAAAATTCTCAATTTATAAATGCAGAAACCTATGCCTAGTCACTTAAGATTAACCAGTATGACTGTTCCATTTTCTCCCCTCAGGGAACAAAGAAGCAGAAAGAAGAGGCTTTGCTGATGCACAGAGATAAGCCTGAAAACTAGTACAGACCTATGCAGAGAAACCTGGTGAAGCAGGCACTGATTCTATGAGTGTTTGTGTAGCCTGGTAAAGAGCAGGCAGGAGATGGGGTGGCTCCCTGCAATGGCAAGCTTTGCTCCACTCCAGTCTCAGCACTGAGTTCTTCAAAGTCGCTGGATTGAACAGTCTTAGTTTTCAGTGTGGGCCAATCCATCATCAGATATGGTAATTTCATACTTACCTCACTTCAGCTCTTGGCATTGAACTTCTAGGTGCAGTTTTGTACTTCTTTGGGCAGGTGGATTTCAAACACCGCTCTCTGTCTTTCAGTGGCTTCAGCTGTCATGGGTTTGGGCCTCACCTCTTGAAATACTAAAAAGACAAACATTCAGTCTGTTATTTTTAGCTCCTGATCTCTGATTTCCTACACTAAATAGCAAGAGCTCAGTGATTCATTCATTCAACTTCACTAAGAATTAAGCTAAACAGTTCTCAATGTTCAGTAGAAGTTGCTCATAATCCTGCAAAGCTGCTTACCAGCAGACACACAGTTTTTCTGTTCTATTCTGCCTTAGCTTTGCTTTTTTTCCTCTCCTTTACTGGAGGTCACAAGTAAATGGTTTCAGGCAACTGCAAAGGACCACTAGAAGCATACCTGGAACCAAATGGCAAGCTGAAGGAGGACTGACATTTTCCTGCATTATCTGTCAAGAGTGCTGCAGTGCCTAGCACAGACAGGATCACTGTTTGACTAAAGAAGGATAATCTACAACACTACCAAACAGCCTGTGCCCGAGCCCTGCTAAAGGCTTTATCAAAAAAGGTAAATACCATACTTGAAACATGGTATTTATGGCAAAGCCTATCTTGAAGAGACAGTCCTGCTGCAATGTTATTGCAGATGGGCAGCATCACTATAAAGTAAGTTTGCTGTGTATAATGTGGTTGGTTTTCTTTCAAAACCAATGAGCTAATGCCAAGAGAAAAAAAAAAAAAAAGTGTGCTAGCTTAGCACATACTTCTTAAAAGTAGTGTCAAAAAGATTCTGGGTCCTTCTTCTATTGGGACCCACTCTGTCCTTTCCATATTACATTGGTGTTTATTTTAACTTTAGCTCAGAATATTGTTTTATCTCCTAGAATTCAGGAAGAAACATTGGAATGAATAAGAATAGGGGCCTGTTACCTACTTTCTCTGTTTGGGTTTATTTTAAATGCATGGGCTTCTTTTCCTCTCTGCTTTATACAGGAGAGTAGATTAGCCCTGCTTTGCTTTAGTTCCTGTACTTATTTCAACTTTACATCCACCACAGATAGCACTCTGGGATTGAAATTTGTTCGTTAGCAGAGCTCTGTTCATTGACAGGAAGGATTTGTGATTTTTTGTGATATACAATAAAGACTCATATGGTCTTTCTGTCACTTTAGACAGTCACATATCTGTCATATGGGAGAGATTACACGTGATGGAAAGGCTTATTTACTTATGCATTAAAGGTCACATTCTTCCCGCCCCAGCCAAATCATTCGACCAGGAGTTTTGCATGGACAAGAAGTGCTGTATTTAAATCAATAAGGACAAATTTCCATCAGCTAACAAACAGCAGCCTTCCCACTGATTTTGAGTGGCCTGTGACAAAGCTGTAAAACCCCTGAGGATGGGTATAAGTAACTGCAGTTCACACCCAATTTTGTTTACCATTGTTCCAATGTAGAAGATGATGCATCACATTTCCCTTCATGAGGTGATGAATACACCTAAGAGCACCTGAAAATGCAGTCAGTTGTTGGCATGTACTACGTAAACAACTGTATGTCATCAGAAATTGCTGTTACCTTTGGGTGTTGGACAGGCTTTTTCCACAGATCAGGAATGCTTTCTCCAGCAAGGCTCTCAATGGAGCATGACACCATACTAAGAGAGACCATCCAATAAAACAGAAGACTTCCTAGAAACAACTTCTTCAGTTGGGGAAAAAATGTGTTAAGCAGTACAGACAGTCACTGTTTGAAGGATTTACTTACCAGGAGTGGAAAAGAGTGAATACAAGAAGCAGCCCTGAAACAAAGTTACATAGCAAATTTCCCAGTCAGTTAAAATTCTTGGGAAAAAAAGGCTGGCACAGCAGGAAGAATGCACACTGTCCACAGGAGACTGCTGATCTATTCCTTCTTTTCCAGTCTTTCTGCAGGATTTTGGGCAAGTCATTTGCTCTTTCTACCTTGTCTTGTCACCTACATAGTGGGAAGACTGGGCTGCCTTGCTGCAGGGGGTGCTACAGGTGCTTTGATGCTAGATGTCATTTGAGAAAATGACAAATCCTCTTTCTTTAAACTCTTCATTTCAGGAGGCTCCAAAGAGCCGCATTTTTTCCAGGATTATTCTGATTTATTCATTTATACTATTTCATTACACTTTTCCTTAATCAAGGACCTTCCCAGCTTTCTTAAGTGTATCACATACATTAAGACGTGAATGGCACAAGGGCCTGTTGCACACCCTGCTCTCAGTGGATGTGGGTGGGAACTGTGAGGAGGTTGCTTTAAGCTAAGACAATAAAATCGAGACAAAAAAATCAAGACAAAATGTTCTAACCAAAGTCAGTGGCTAATGCAGGGACAACATTGGACTCTTGCAATAGTGGTAGACCAAGGGCTGGCCTTTGAGAGCAGAAATACTCACCTTCTCCTCAAGGTAAACCCCTCCACAGAGATGCAGCCCATTTTATCAGCTTGCTGTGCATGACCCAGGAGGTGTTACTATGGGAAACAATTCTGCCATCACATAGTCTGTTTCCAGTTTGATTCTGGCACATGAAGTTATGCGCTGGTCCCTGTATGGAAGGCAGTGTGAAATAAAGGGACTATTTAATTCTAGTCAATGAGGAATATTTGACTAATTATTTTGTAGGTAACTGAGTCTTCCCTACGTGATACTTTCTGCAGCTATTTTACTCCTTTTTAAGTGTCTCAGTGAGTTGTACTTCAGTGGTACCTCACAAGGTTCCTTTCCTGGAAAGGGAAGGAAAGAAAAAAACAAAGCAGATATGAGACTACAACTATTGATCCCATACAGCCAATTTCCACTCTGCCTGCCCACAGCCACAGAATACAAAGTACTAGGATATTCTTGAGAATATGTTTGTGCATATTTTGCCTTTTTTTTTTTTTTCCCCGCCAGCTAAGGTCCTGATAATTCCTACTAAGACACAGGAGCTTTCAAGACCATTACTGGCCTTCCTGCATCCCTCAGCTCACATGAAGTCCTGTAGATTGTTGCATTCCTAGGAAGATGCCTTGGTCCCATTACACTGGAAAAACACAGCTTTAAGTAATCCAAAATTTAAATACATACTGGCCTCTTATGGGCTATGTTGGTACATCCTATACAGTGGCTTCAGCAGTTTCTTATTCTTGTAATTACAGGATGGTAAAATTTCAAGTTTGAGGCTAAAAGGTTTAAAACTTTATTATTGGTTGTGACACCATTTCAAAACTTTCATCAAAGACAGACTATTAGCCAACTTACCAGTCTTGTATTTCAGGTTAAAGCCAAAATATGTGAATCCAGTTTTAAACAGTTAAACATTCAACAAATCCTGCTTTGGTGTTTAAGTCAGTCCCCAGTGCTCCTTACACACCTCAGTGAAATGGTCAGGATTTGTTTAATTCTAGTTATACCAGCAGCAGTTTCCAACATTTCCAAGTTCAGCCAGTTGGTTCAGTTACTCAGACAGGGACTAGGCTCTTCAGAAAATCAGTTCACATCATTAGATTGCAGAGGTCCTGCTTTAATCAGTTCTCTTCTACTCCTTCATAAGTCTGAGATTCTGTTACCCTTCTTCATATGGAGAAGACTTACTCAGAGAGTAGGGTACTTCCAATGAAGATAATGAATTACAGATCTCAGCCTGAATATTTAGTTCTTTCTTACTTTACCAGTGTTCAGAGCAGCAGTGCTGAAGCAGCACAGGTACAAGATGCAATTTTCTCTGTGTACAAGTCCATTCAGTCTGAAGGACACAAACTACATACTTTTCTGGCAATGAAGGCTAAGCTAATGGCAATGAACAGCTTCTCTGAACAGACTGCATTTGACTGCTGTTTGGAACAGTCATCTGTTACCTATCCTGCATTTATGTTAAAATCAGTTTCCAGAGGCTGAGAGGAATAATTCCAGGGGTAAACTCTGGAAAAAAAAAATGGCAATCACACACATCCCCCCACCACCCCAGTCAGGAATGTGCCACCTACCACCTTTCCTGATTATCTTAAGATGACTTCTGATAGCCCAGGAAAGAAAGAGGAAGGTAAAAAAAAATTAACAAACAAACATAAAAGTGCAGAGGTTGAGCCATTGTCAACTTTTCCAGTGAGCTAAAACTACTATCTACAGCCAGTCAAATATGTGTAGTTCACAAGCTAAAGAAAGGAGGCGCTCTGGTTTTTTTTCTCCAGAAGTCTGCATTCTTTAACAACATAGATGCATTTATCAAATCAGAAGTGCATGGAAATTGAATTAGTCATGCTATAATGTGGATAAGGTATTTATTGCTTGTCTGATTCATCTATCAAGGAACTAACCTTCACTTTCCTCTTCAATATTCTAATTCAGGAAGAAGAGCCCAACTGATACAGAGAAACCTGGTATCTGGGCTGGAAGTTGCATTCTCCCCAGCCAAACCAAAACACTGCCAACCCTTCCAATTCCTCCCACCTATCCAAGCAGACTCAAAAACCAGGCAGTCCCTTTTTGTGTTCATTTCACAGCACTCATGAATCCTCCCTCATGCTTCTGTTCCTACACTAGCTTGGCACACTGAGTGGGCACGTGCATACAGATGCACATATGCACACCCTGCTCTGCAGGAAAACCAAGGCATATGAATGAGAAGATCTTCTGGTTTAGATGCGTAAGTCTGGCCACACTGCCAGACACAGGCCTCAAAAAGGGGATGAGTGACTCTGGATGATCTCTTTGTTACCTTCACTTTTGCAATGCTTGAGTGTTTGCTCTCCGTATTCCTCTTGGCAGCCTAAAGACCTGAAGATGACCGTGGATGTAGTGAAACCAATAACATCTGGTCTTCCTTTTGAGACAAAAGGAGTCAAAACTAATTTACAAGAGAAGGTTTCTTTTGTGCCTTATTAGTTTTCACTTAATTCCTGACAATCTTTCTTGAGTCCACTTCAGCGTCAAACAAGCTCAGCTTGCAAAGGTGAAAGAGCAAAAGGATCTGTGCAGGATATTTTTTCCCTCTGGTCTCTAGAGAGAAATGTTGTCTCTGCCTTTTCAGAAAAGAGCAGACACCATACAGATGCTACTGGAACTAGGGGAGTTAAGGTTGGACATAATAAGAAAACACTTACTCAGGCAAACACTACAAAGGAGAAATACCTTTAGGAAGATGCACAGTACTGTAGACTTCTCTGTCCCCAAAATTCTGAGATGTAGTGATGAAAAACTATGCAGAGGAGGCTGAGCCATCTGAAGAGTATCCAGCAAGATAGGCTCTCTCCAAGGGAAGAGATGATCCCTGGAAAACACTGGCTATCCACATTTTAGATTAAAGCTAGTGCAATGGAGTGACTTATTTAACTCTATTTTAAGCCTAAGATGCAACAAGAAGCTAAGAGAAAAAGCAGCATGGTCCAGCAGAGAGAAAAAGACAATGAATTGACATACCAGTGGCCTTGCCAGATGTTAAAAGTTTTATCTTCTTAAATGCTCTGAGCCATATTGATGGCTCTGGTGCCAACATGGCTTTTCATTGTTGAGTAAATGATTTAGCTTTTCTCTGCATGCAGCTCTGCTATCAATTCAATAAACCTGACAACTGCTTGCTGAGGATTACATGGTGCATAAGCTTGGGAAGGTCTTCTGCACCTAATTGTACCATCTTCTTTGACTCTGACACCATGCCATGAGACCATGGCACCTGTTTTATTCAGGTGCTGGAGCCTGATCTGTATCAGTACTCAGAGAAAAGGGGACTCTTTCCTTGCATGCAATACAAATTTACCTCTTTGTGAATATGTGAAATTTGCTTAGAGATACTAGAAAACCATGTTTTTGATGTGAGAACATGAAGTTCTTTGCCTGTCTCTTATGCAGCAAATGCTGCTTTCATTCACATATTTCTTCTGCACTTTGAAATGGAACAATGTTTTTTCTTTCAGGACTCCTGAGCTGCTCTACATTATCTCAAGTCACTCTTGCAGACATCAGCAAATATACATCTACAGACTGGATAGAAAAAACAAGGTTATTCCCAATGAATAATAAAAAAACTGTGTTTTGTTTTTTCCCCATAGCAAATGTATAAAGCACTTTTCACGTAAAAAATAGAGAGACATAGTTATGATTAACAAACAGTAAATTCATCATTTCTTTTTGTTTGAAATGGTATCCAGGGAAAGAACACATCAAAAGTAATAGTGCAGGTCCACTTCTAAAACCTGCTGACTCGCCAGTCAACAGACATGCACTTTCTGAGACCACCTGTGTGCAAGCTGCATGGTTCTGCTCCAGGGACAGCAGGGAAGTGACAGGAACCAAGGCCCTCTTTATGCTCTTCAGCATTGAACCCTTTTGCAACTTCAAGTTCACAGGTTAAGATTTTTCCAAAGCAGACAAACTGTAGAGAAAACATCCTGAACTGTTTAGCTACTGTAGAAAGTCTTGCAAGCAAATGTGACACACTACTGTACATGACTGCTAGGTAATTGATGTTTCAGATTAATTGGTCTTCTTTACCTTGATCCTTCAATCAGATACATGCTTTATCTGGGGACACTTCTTACCTTCAAGTACAACCTTAGTTTTTGTTTTTATGTAACTCTGTATATCTGTATATCTCATAGTACCTATAAAAGGACAGAGCATGTCATTAGTCTGTTACCATGACAGAAACATAAACAGGATAACACTAGTTTAATGGCCAACAACCAAATGACCAGTGAAAACATGTGAGGCACAGAGCTGGGATCTGCCCCATTCACCAACTGTGAAAAAAATTGGGAAACAGAAAACATTAGTTAGTTCTAAGTAAAATAGTCTCAAATTTGTTATATACTAACCCACCTGGAGAAAGGAATTCAGTCCTCTGGGAAACAACTGTGTTGTAGGCATTAATGCTGCAGTTTCTGGAACAAAGTGGCCTGGGCCACACAGCTGCAGAGAGTAGATGAAGTGTGCTAGGAATTTTTTTAATAAAGAGCAACCAGTAAAAAGATCAAGTCTAGTAAGACACATAGGCTTAGCTTAGTTCCTGTTGTCAGCTCAGTTTCAAACCCACTGATTGCAGAAGCAGTAGCTCCACTCATCTTAAGTGCTTCTGCTTGGCTAGAGCTCCTTTCTGCTAATCCTAAGCACTTCTTAAGATTACCACTGCTGTCAGAAGAGATCAGAACAGCTGATAAAAGGTCCTTCAGACCTCAAATTCTGTTTAAAAAAAAGAAAAAATAAAAAGAGATATATTAATTAAGGCCAAAGCTTAAGTAGGAAGATTAGCTCCAAATCTGTTAGACAAAATAATGCTTCAAGAGACGTTTTGCTCCTAACCAAGTGCCATGCATTCACCTGGTGTGAGATGGTGCAGTGCAACCCTCACCACTAGACTGTGCCACTAGGCTGACATTTGGTTTTACTAGTGAATTGATGCAAAGCCTGGTTTTGTCAATGACCACTCTCAGGATATTCCACATACACAGAATGGGAGTGGCCAACAGGGTATGTTTCCTTCATCAGTATAAACCATTAACTTCTGCTCACATCAGTGAGGCACGGCCAACTAATACCTGCTGAGGATCTGCACATAGACCTCAGAGTCAGTATCTTGGAGCTATTCATACCTTGCTTGCCATAAAGCAGTTCTCCTCTAGAAATTCTCCTTGTATAGGAGGCAACTTATACTGAACTTCACTCCTGCATACACACTGCTATCAATCAATAAATATTTTGTAGCAGATTCACAGGAAGCTGATGACAGAACAAGTCATTTTATTCACTGCGTCAGTTTTGACACTGAAGGGCACTGAAAAGCTGAAAACATTTATAGGGAGTTCCACTCACAATGTTATTCAGAACATCATTGGTGCTTTTGTTATTTCTAAGAGTGCTTAGATCCAACAGTGTTACCCCTTCAAAAGAGTCAGTAACAGTGGGGGAAATATAGCTAGCAAGGTTTACATAAAACTAACAGTCATGTTATGCTCAAAATCTTAAGTTTATTGCTCTATTTAATGACTACCACCAGTATTTTTAAAAAGAATGCCAGTTCTTCCTGCTAGCTTCTCACTGAAGGAAATATTTTAAATACAGCAATAAAATCAAGTGGTTTAAAGATAACACATTTTGCCACACATTCATGCAAACCCTGCTGACAGGATTCTTACAGGTTCATGGATACAGAATAAACACAAAGGATGTGTACTGAAATATTGGGAAACTTTCCCCACAGTGATGAAGTTGTAAGCATAACATTTCAGGTCCTAACCTGCACTTACTGACGTCAATGGCAAAACCTCAGCGGGAGCAGGATCAACCCTTATTGTTCTGAGAGCTGCTTTACCTTCTCCTGATTTTGAAGTGCAGTAAATTCTCAGAATCTCCTGCACTAATAAAAGCAGTGGGTTTTGGTTATTGTTATAAATAAAGAGAAGGAAAAAAAATATTTTTAGTAGATCATTACAGCTTCTATTCACAAAACACTCCTCTTTCATGTTAAGGGTCTTGTGTTCCTCCATTTTCTCTGCTCAATAAAGCACTTAAACATGTGCTTACCTTTAAGTATTAAGCACAAACTACAATCTTCACAGCCTCATTGAGGTCTAAGAAGAAAAGCACTGGCAGCAGTCTGTATTAGTGAAAAGGAAACACTGTTGCATGGACAATTAAAATGAGCTAATGATTCTCTAAATTTGGGTTGAGGGCAAATTTATCAAAAAGCAGCCCACATATTCTTTTACTTAATTTTAATGAGTACTGGGCACCCTGAAAGCTTTGAAACAAGATTAAATTCATAAAATGCAAGTTATTCTATTCTTGTATTTTCAATAAAGATTAATTAAACTCAAAATTCCTCATCTGATTTCAGACCTCAAATTTCAGAGGAAATTTTATTTATATTGTGGTCTGACTACATAAACAGAGAAACTACTTATAAAAATGAAATCTGCAGATTGAGATGCCAAAATATCAACAAAGAAAAGTTGAAGTGTGAGGAATTTACATTCAGGTGAACTTCTACTGTTCCACTCAGATTCACCCAGCTGTCAGGATGCTGGGGGATGCTGCTGTAAGAATTTGACTCACATCATTGAAAATGTGTTTCCCCTTAGTTCTGGTGACACTGGTGGTGGACTGCTTTAGAAAAAAATAAACAAGCAAACATGATGTATGAAACATCATTTCAGTGTGAATCTACTCGAACCTTTCAACCAGAGGCTCGGAAGGCTGACGATAGACACAGTATTCGGTAATTTTATATGTAAAAACAATCAGAAAGAGGCAAAAAGTTACTTTCAAGCTCAGTTAACGTACAGCACATTTCAGCATGACAATTCAAAATGTTTCACACTGTATTTGGATATATTAGCAATGGTCTTTTAAAAATAGCAAACTGAAGACAGTTGATTTTTTTCTGTTTTTTTTTTTTTTTCTTGCTTTTGTAACAAATGAAGCTACTATTCTTATTTACAGTATAAATAAACCTTTTTTGGTGAAGATTATGTCCTGTCACATATGTTTAAGACAAGGCGTACCTCAGCTCTTAACTGTCAATGCAAACAAGAGCATAAAAGCAATATCAAAGTAAAATAATATAGCCTTCTTTCCAGATAAGACAGCCAAGTTACCGTGTGTCTCTTTTCAGATCTGAAATAAATCTGAATGCAGTCAAAAGTTCTCTTGGTTTTTGCCTTTAAGAATATCATGAACACTTATTCTTCTGCTGCTCTAGAAAGCTGTTTTCCATACAAGCTCATGACATGATGGACAAATTGATACTGCTCACAAGTCTGGATCATTCCTCCCCTGAAAATGAAGAGAAAAAAAAAAAAAAAAAAAGAGGGAAACAACAGCCTTATTATGTGCAAACATGGAAGAAAATGGCACAACTAACATGGAGCTTGTCACAAAGGGTCTGTGCCAAAGCTTCCTGAAATTAGTGCAAAGTGCCCATTGACTGCAACCAGCTCAGTGTGATCTCGAGCTCCTTTTGGAAGTCTGCTAACAAAGGCACAGAAGGTGTCGGATCAGGAATGGGCTTTACCTTCCTTTTTCTCAGCAGAAATGCAATACCATCATCATTTACATTTGTATTACCGGAGCACCTATAATCCAAGCACTGTTTTAAACTATGAAACACAGGCCCAACCCCAAAGCTCCAAACAGATAGATGGGAGCAGGGGGAATAAATGGGGAAGGCAGCTTGTCCAAGTCTTCCTGGCTGCGCTAGGGACTGGATTCAGGATTACAGAGAGTCTGATGCCATGCCAGCCTAGACAACCAACATAGCACACAACTTTCCCATTCTGCAACAAAGGTTCTTCCTCCATGCCATCCCATGTTGTGCTTTTGGCACCAGGAAACTAGAGGATGTCCATCAGGATTTTGGAACAGACAATGGTACTTTAACAAAAGACAATGCAGATTTGTACTCAACTGCCTGCCATGCACACCTTGTTCAGTAAAAAGACTGCCAGCAGAGAAATCTGGTTTTGTTCACCTTTTATTTCAGCTTTTGCTGTTCTCTTTAAAACTACAAACCTAATAGGAAATGCAAGCAGCAGCACAAACAGTTTGCTTTTCCATGTATCATTAGCCTGTGTATTTCTTCAAGTAGCACATTAATCAACACAAGCACTATGGCGGGAGACAGAAATGAACAAATAGATAAAGTTGTTCATTTTAAGCAGATTTCACTAACATTAAGAATTCTGCTAAGAGTACCTCATCAACAGTGATATGACCTCTTGATAATCCATTATGAAAATAATTAAATTCCATGGTTCAGACTCACAGAAGATGTATACAGAATCGTGCCAGCACTGGTGCTGACGCACAGATCCCAGGAATGAAGTGCCAAAAGGAAGCTAAAATGACAACTGGGCTGAGAGACATGGGAACCCGTGGGTGGCCAGTGCCAACCAGGCTTTGTCAGTGTGAGGAAAAGCACATACAATCCATTCCCTCAGAAACCTTCACCAGAGAAAGTTAACAGGCAGCAGACCGCTGGCACCCTTCTGGAGACTGCCCTCTTCCATGGGGTCCAGCTTTACAAGTGTGGGTCAGCCAGTGACCATAAGGGTTAATAACCATAAGTCTACCCATAAGGGGTAGACGAGTGGGCAAGACAATCTCCCTCAGACTGTTACAGTTATTTTGTTAAGCAGTTGGCTGAAACTCTTAACAATGAACAGGGAAAGGCAGGGACCTGTGCTCCAAACTCTCATCAATAAGCAAAGGTGGCAAACACACACTGTGTTTCCAAAAAGACTTATTTCCTAGCTGAACAACTCCTCCCCATCTGCTCCACCTAGAACAGTTGATCTATTTCTGAGACTTCCTGTGTCACACACAGCACAGAAATATATTTATGTCAGTCCATGACACACATGGAATGTTAGTCATGTCTGGCAATTACTCCCCATGCAATTCCATTAACAGTGAGGTTGCACCCTGAAGTTGTAGCAACAGAAGCACTAGGATGGCCACTGAGCTTCAGACCAGGGAAAATTATTTTCTTTTTTTATCTGGTTCCCTGCTGTGTGGTGGCTTCCTCCCCTCCCTACACACATGTACACTGTGACAAGTGTTGCTGTCCAGACTTTGGCACAGGATAGAGAAATTATGTTCTCACCCCTATTTGCCACAGAAACCTTTCAAATCTGACTTGCATTATGGGAAAGAACAGAAAATGTCTCTCAGCACTGTTGGAAGGATGCAGGAATGATCACTTTCCTTAGTCATACTAGGTTATTTTAGGACCAACTGTTTGCCACTGGTGCAAAGCCCAGCGCACAGGATTTTTCCAAGGGATCTGTGAAGCAATTAAGGGAAGGAAACATTTTCATCTCACAGGTGGTTCTCAGGGATAATGTCAACCCCTCTACTGCTGTGAAGCTGCGAGGTGCATTTCTTTCTATGTCTGCTCAGGGAAAAGAGGGCTTGATGCAGGCCAAAGTCTCTGGTGACTCCTTTCCACCCATCCCATTTTCCTCTAGCCAGAACCACCAAACAGCAGAAGACAGAGTTTTCCTTTCTACAGCTGCTCAGACACTATCTTACCATCTTATGATGCCTTTGAAGTCGCCCAGAGCTTTTGTGGGGGTTTAGTGAAAACGACAGCGGGTGGCAGCATGAATTCCAAAAGACTACGAGGCCCATTTTTCAATCCTTGAAGAAATTGTGCTCTCCTGTAGCAAGGATTGCACTTCAATTGCTTTCAATCTTACGTATTTTCTGCTGTGACATTTACATGGCTTTTTCCTACCCCATCCCACTCCTAAGAGGTACATAGCAACTGAAGAGGTCTCTGCAGTCTTTCCTCCATAGCATTCTTTAAATGTTATCTCCCTTCAGCCTCTGCAAAATGACTGCCAGTTCCCTTCTCCCTGCAAAGCTAGTGGTTTTAATTGGCCTTCTGCATCAAGCACGTTTGTAAGCAAGCATCTTCAACCTTCATTTGTATGGCTATTTTCCTGTGTAACATTAGCCACAGAGACTGGACATTTCAGACCCAGCCAGATATCTCACTTGGCGATGGATAATCAGCACTCACTATTCATATTTTGGTTTTCATTTTCTCAAGAAGCCTTTCCTTATCTGGACTGAAATCCACTGAAATAGCCAAACTTATAAGCCCCTGCAGGTCCCTATCTATCAGGGCCTCAGCAGGGCAGCAAGCATTTCATTTTCTGCCTCCCACTAAGCATAATTTCTCCTCTGAAATAAAGTTCAGCGTGGGGTTGAGGTTCTTTTTTTTTTTTCCCTCAGAAAAATCTTTGGTATGTTTTTCATGACATCTCTTCCCCCGACTACATTTATCATTATCATTAGAGAGAGCACTGAGACATGTTTTGATGGCACTTGAAACCAGTGGGAGAGGAAAAATAACATCTCTGGTGCAAAATTCAAATTTATTTACTTCATAATCAAACTCAAGCTGGTGTGTTAAGAAATGCTTAACTGGAAACCATTGGATTTCTGGAGATTTTCACAGCTCCTTTCTTATGTCTGCAAACACTTCAGACTCTGCATACTCTCCTTCTCCCTGCAACACCCCAAGCAGCTATACCCTCCCAACAGTTCTCACAGCTCCAGGCACGAAAGGCCAGATTTCTTTACTGCTCCTGGTAGCCAAGTGTTGCTCTGTGGCTCTGAACCTAAGAGCAGCAGACTTTTAAGCCTCTGCTTCTGTATGAACATAGGGTCAACTCCTCAGCTGGTGAAACATCACCCCTTGCTGCACTGAGCTCTTCAGATTTTGATGCCAGCTGTGGAGCTACCTCAGTTCTAGGGCTGTTCATTAATGTTTCCTGCTCATAAAAAAAGCAAAGATTAGAAGTCAAAATTGCTTAAAGAGGACAACTTGGTTTCTCCTTACATCAAGGGGAAGATGACCATTTTTCTTTTCTGGAAAGGAAGCAGGATTTCTTACCTGTCTAACCGTAACTGGCAGGCTGTTCTCAGTATGTCGACTATGCCCTCACTCTTCAGCTGCTTACAGCAGACACTCGTTGCAATAAAGCAGCCAGTCCTCCCGATGCCTGCACTGAGGGAGGGAAAAGCAGAGAGAGACTGGAGATGTTAGAATGGCTTTGAAACTTTGTTAAATGTGCACCATTAAAACAGCAGTCATAACCCATTGTGCCTTTCCTTCCTGCAAGGTGAAAGGAATTTACGCCAGGTGGGTAAAGCCACAACTAGGAAAAGATACTAACTTCCATAGGACACCACAATTAAGTGTGACACAGCAAAAGGGTGAACATTTCAACATTGCACATATAGTGCTTAAAATGGACTATTAGGTACTGTTTAATTCAGTACGTTATTTAACCTGTTATTCAACCACTGAAAAGAAGGAGTTAAAAAGTCATTCTCAAACAGACTTTGAGGGCAAACCTTGTTTTGAAGGCAACATTTGCTTTCAGATTATTAATTGTAATAGCTTATTTAAAAACTATTTTCATTCACAGGTACAGTAAATTCACACCCCCCCCTTGATTAAATAACTAGAGCTAACATCAGTAGGGTGTGATGACATTTACTGATCAGATCTGTGCTCTAGTAATTCTCTAAATTAGCACAGGATACAACAACTTCACTATTAAAGACATTTCTTTGTCTTTCCTGAACAGCTTTGTATCCGATTCAGTCCTTCCTTAATGACCAGAATTGATTTTAGACTCAAAGGCACAGTGCTACTGAAGCTGTGAATTCTTATCACCTAATAAAAAACTAGAAGCAAAAGCTGATAGCTCTTCTCATGCATTAAATAATTAAGCGAGCAGACTCAGGACTAATTACCTGACACAACTGCAAGAAATCCTCCTTCCATTTAAAATGCACTAAAATTGCAATGGAAAAACACTGGTGACAAACACCCAAGCACCAATGGAGTTTGCAGGTAGCTGCTGCCCACAAGGTCTTGATACTGTTTCTCTGGGCAGATGGGTCTTTTGGCTGGAGTTTATGCTTGCTGGGGAAACACCTACACTGGACTCATTGTAACTGCTCTGATAGAATGACCAAGCAATTCAATGGAAGTTTGGGGGATGGCCTTATTAAGAACTCATTTCAGTCTTCAAATAAATGTGATGGAGGTACCAAGCTGATTTGCATTTTTTTTTGTCCCCAAAGCTTTCTGAACCTCAGGTTCTGGCTTCTCTTTCTTTATCTAATTTGCTCATCAAGACTTTTAATCAAGAATATTGCAGGGTTTCAGAGGATTCTTTGATCCTTACGGATGTACATCAATGCTTAAAAAGAAAGGTTTCTTCCAGCTGATGTCATAACCAAACAGGTCACAGTACCAGCACTTGGGCCAGGACAATCTGCAGGTCTCTCAGTGGCTGAGTCAAAGTCACAACCCCTACAAAACTGCCCAAGAGCACTGCATTATCCACAGGACCTGAACAGGATTACTAGCCAGCCTTTAACATGAAGTTGCTTTTTAAAATAGCTTTGTGATTACATTTGTATTTATTTTTTCTTAAGGGTGCATTATTTTATATCACTGAAGGCCCAAACCACATTGATTATGTTCTACTGAGGATCTCCCACAAAGGTCAAAGGAGCTACAGTACTCAGATTAACAGAGGCCTTGGCTAAGGGCATGTTGCATGTACCATTAAATTCCTTCTGCAGATAAAGTGACTGCAACTGAGAATAATCTGAAAGGGCTCTGGTCCACAGCACATAAAACAATTTAAATCCTATCACCATGTCTCTTAGTAGTTATTTCTACTAAAAACACCCAATTTCCCCCAAAATTATTACTGTGTCATGGGTATGACACCATACAAGAGGACAAAACAAGTATGCAAAGCAAGAGCGACATGGCGACCAGAATTCTTTACCTGCAGCAAATACCATAATACTTCAAGGAGCTCTTACAGAGTCACAGATTTCCAAGGGCAAAGGGGACCTTCTTACAAACCATTTCTTATTTTTCTCTGAACTCTCCCCAATTTGTCAAAATCTGTTTTAAAACACAGGCAGAAAAACTGGACATGTGGCATCATACAGACATTTTGCTAGTGATTACTCCATATTAATTTTTAGGTGGATCTTTGATGACACTGGGCTACCAACCATTCATGCTATGAGTCTCTTTAAAAACATTCCCATTATAACATCCCATTTACTATGGCTTTTTGATAGTAGCCATCTGCCATTTCAGAAAAATTCTTATGTAGAACTAAGCAAAACTCTTACAAAAATCCCAAATATCAATTTGGCAAAATAGACTTTATTGAAATCATGAAGGATTACCCTGGCAAGGTTACTGCATCACTATTCAGGCTTTCCACTATTTACCTGGAAGAATTACTTCGAGAACTGACTTGTAGTTTTCAAGTAATCACACTTAACCTTTATGAATACACTGGAAAAACAAGTCTTGCTTTTATACCTCTGGAACTCCTCCAATTTTCCAAGAACTAGAATTCAGCTATACTAAACTTCAATGGCTTACAGTCTAGGGACCAATTTTTTTAAACTCTCTTGGGTGAAAATCATCCAGTATAGCTCATCTATTAAGGTTTAGTAGTTGTTGCTTAACATGTTCCCTAGTTAGCAATGCAGAAGAATGTACTATATGTCTACAAATGGTAAGTACATCATCCTAATTATTTCTGAAGACAGGAGAAAAGTATGTGCCTCTTTTGGGTTTTTTTTCTGCTTTGATTGGTAATTACAATTTTCTCATCAGTCTTCAAACCATTGTAAAGATTTTGCTTCTTCCCTGTAATAATTTTTTCTTTGACAGGGTCTTTTCATTGATACTTCAGTTTTACTATCAATTGCATACATTTCCTGTCTGTTAGAATCTTAGAATCATTCAGATTGGAAAAGACCCTTGGTATCATCAAATCCAATCATTAAACCTCCTCTACAAAGTTCACCCCTAAACCATGTCCCTCAAAACCTCATATTAAATGACCCTTAAACACATCCAGGGATGGTGACTCCATCACCGCCCTGGGCAGCCTGTGCCAGTGTCTGACCACTCTTTCTGTGAAAAATTTTTCCCTAATGCCCAATCTAAACCTCCCCTGTTGCAGCTGGAATCCATCCCCTCTTGTTCTATCACTAATGACCTGTGAGAAGAGACCAGCATCAACCTCTCTAC
>JAOEGS010015665.1:37489-59819 GCA_025447755.1 Corythornis vintsioides | reverse complement strand
CCCCCAGGTCCTTTTCTACCAGGCAGCTTTCCAGCCACACTTCCCCAGGCCTGTATCTTTGTATGGGGTTGTTGTGGCCCAAATGCAGGACCTGGCACTTGGCCTTGTTGAAGCTCATCCTGTTATCATGTTGATCAGTACTTGCTGCAATCTTCTTTGCCACTGTTATATGTTATATATGCCACTCTGTTATATGTATTATACTTAAATTGTTGCCTTTGGCTTAATGATGATTTTTTTTTTTTTTTTTTTTAAATCAAGGCATCTACAAAGCAGAGGGTTTTGAGGCTTAAAGCCGAATACTCTGATTTTTCTGCTTGTATCTTCCTACTCAATGTCACTCACAGTATGTTAATCTTTGGCAACCTGGCCCTTTTAAGATCCTTAAAGGCAATATATTACTGGTAAGGCAAATTAAATTACAGAATCACACCTTTAAGGTCATCTAGTTCAACATTAACACTGAGAAGACCTTGACTAAACCATATCCCTCTGCACTACATCTATATGACTCAAGCACCTGCAGGGAAGGAGACCTCAACCACTGCCCTGGGCAAGCAGTTCCAGTGCCAAATAACCCATTTGGTCAGGAAATTCTTCCTCATATCTAAACTTCCCTTTGCACAACTTTAGGCCATTTCCTCTCATCCTGTTGCTTACTCCTTGGGAGAGCGGAGGGACCCCTACCTCCCTACAACTTCCTTTCAGGTAATTGTAGAGAGTGATAAGATCTCCCCTGAGCCTCCTTTTCTCCAAGCTAAACAACCCCAGTAGTCTCAGCCACTCCTCACCAGACTTGTGCTCTAGGCCCTTCCCCAGCTTTATTGCCCTTCTCTAGACACACTCCAGCCTCTCAGTGTCATCCATGGTGTGAGGGGCCCCAAACTGAACACAGTACTCAAGATGTGGCCTCATCAGGGCCAAGGGCAGGGGTAGAATCACTTCCCTGGTCCTACACTTTTCCTGACACACTGTTCCTACACTGCTCTTACAAGTAACAGTGTCAGACAGAATCACAGAATGTCAGGGGCTGGAAAGGATTTAGAAAGATCATCTAGTCCAACCTCCATGCCAGAGCACAGTCACCCAGACCAGATCACACAGGAACGCATCCAGGTGGGTTTTGAATGTCCCCAGAGAGGGAGACTCCACAACCCCCCTGGGCAGCCTGTTCCAGTATCTGCAACCCTCACTGTGAAAATATTCCTCCTCATGTTTATGTTCAGATCAGTCTGTATCTGAATGCAACGCTGATAATAGAAAGTTATTGTAATTAAATTTTAGAAGATCCAAGCATATTTCAGAAGCAGTTAGACAAGATTTGCCATGTCTGACCTATGGCTGATGTGAGAGTATCTGTGCCATACCTCTGCATGCAAAGAATCCCTTAGAAGTCAGATACCACCTTTACTTACCTGCAGTGAACAATCACTGGGGCATTCTTCTCTTCTGCACTCTGCATGGCCTCTTCCACTTCCAGAACTAGCTGTAACAGAGGTGGGGCTTGATCTGGTGTCTTCTGGTCTGGCCAGGATGTGTACCAGTAATGTTTCAGGTTTCTGACTTCCTCTCCTTTCTGCAATCCAATGAAGACAAACACCACGAAGTTTTAAAAGAACTTCTGCTTGAAAATTGATGTCAAAATCTACCCTTCCCTTTAAGAATGAGAAGTAAATCAACTCTAAAGGGAACAGGATCCAAGTGGTAAGCCACATAACACAGAAATCTGGATTTCAAATACCATGTCTGTGCTTCAGTAAACTGCCTTGAAAAAAAGACCAAACCAAACAATTCTCCTCCCGCCACCAAGTATTCTGCTCTTTTAGTGCCAAAAGCTGTGTGCAAAACTCTCCAGGCAGTCTGTTCCCTCTTGACAGATTCATTCAGCAAAGCCAGAGCTGTACTTGTGACATAATTGCTTTCATAATGTATTTGACAGACAGAGAGCCAGGAGCTGTATCTCTGTCTCTGATAGCTAGAGAGATAGATGAGGTATAAAGATGGAAACTTATTTTTCTATTTCCTCCGACAGACAGACTCATATAAGCCTCCTGTCAATTCTGCTCTTGCAGACATGGCGAGAAACAGAGACACTACAGAAGGTGGGAATTGTATCTAGCTGCAGTCCAGGGCTTTTTGAGACACAAATTCCAGTTCTCTCTCTGTCCCAGCATGGCTATGAATATAACAAATGTGCCATTACCTTTTCTGAGTGCCAAGTAGTGCTGTGTGCTTCTGATTTTGTGTTCAAAGTGACATCCTTCTGTCTCATTTCTGAAGGTGCCAAACAGTAACATGGAGCTCAGCAAACTTGCCTTACCCTTTCAGCCATTACATAAGCCAGCTGGCATGGGACTAAGCAAATGTCTTCAGAAGGTCCAGTAACAGAAGTGTTAGCTTCCACAACCCTCCCTTAAACACATGGTTAACTAAGTTTAGGTAGGGAAGAAAAAAAAAAATAGAAGAAATCTGTCTCTTTCTAAAAGAACCAGGTAGACAAATCTGGAAATACTTTGTCATCTAAACTGCTACATCCCTGTGACTGTCAGCTTCTGTATGTTAAAAGTGCTCTGTGGCTGTGTCACTTTTCATCATCCTCTTTGCTTGTCAAAGCTTACGGATAGCTTCATGGTGAACCAGATAAGGGAAGTGATCTAGTTCAATCTTTTTTTTCTTTCTCATGCTGGAGATGGATGGATAAGTTTCCCTATGGCTTACCACACAGTCACATAAACATTTGTGCAGGCACAATGGAGATAGCACAAAGGTAGAAAGGAGAGAGACAGACAAAAGAAGGCTGGACTTCACTGAGTTGCTGTTCCAGTCTATACTGGGTTTCAAGTTCTTACTGAAGCACAGTCATAGGAACCTTATGGGTAAATTTATCTCAGTTTAAGAAAAGAGTCTTGCTGTCATAGCACAGAGCCTGGCCTTAGGCTGTCTATTGTAAGAAGAAGATATTCTGGTTGAGAGCATAACTAATTGTTATGTATAGTATTTGAGCTCACTACAGTAAATCAGATCAACACTACTCTGAAACATGAACATACAGAGTTACTTTTGAATGTGTGACTACGTGTGGGCCACAGAAGTTATGAATACTGGATTTTTAAGTGGGCTGTGAAAAACTGTAATAAAAATGTTGTCAATACTACTGAAAGAAGCATATTAAGTCATCTGAAGAAAAATATGAATCACTACATAAAGTCACTCATTTGACAAAAACAGGAACAAGCCGAAGTTCTAATGAACTAAAGACATGTAGATGTCTTTAGTTTTGTCTATGCTGGTATACGCTTCTGCTTAGAGAACGCTGACTTTTGTGGTTCTGTACACTTCAGCTTTGACTTCAACAAAATATTCTCTTCTGGTGCTTTCCTGAGACTGAGGACTTGAGAACATGTAGGAGGAAGCAGGATTTAGTTGATGGTTTGAAGTCTATCATCATGTATGCTGTAGCTGAGGCTGAGATCATCAATCAGTGGCTACACACCAGCAGGTTCCTTTATGAAAGGAAAGCCAGCCTTGCCCTGTTGCCCAAGCATTTCCTAAATTCCTAAAGCTTGCCCAGTCCTGTCCCCTATTCTGAGGGAGTGTGACAGTCCACCCTGTAACATGTGTATTAATCATATATTGCTGGTGGTATCATGTATTTCTGACCACTCCTGTTTAAGGGAAAAGGGGATTCAATTCATGGCTTCTCTATTTTCCACTACCAAGTCACTTAACATATGTATGGCCCACAACTGCTGCTCCACCACTTATATTAAATGATAAATGTACCACTTTATCCAATGGCAATTTGTCAAGTGGAATCTTCATTTCAGCCCTAGAACTCAGCCATTCACCTCACACAGAAAAGTTATATTCCTATCTGGCTCTAAATTCTGAAGCTCCTTCTTTAAAAGCACTTAATCTAAGGAATAACTAGTTGAGTAGTGACAGAAGAATTTGGGAAAACATGGAGATGTTGTTGGCAGAAAACATTCTGCAGGGATAAGTGTTAGCATGAAATATACTTGTGAAAGGGGACTTCTTATGCTTCTATTGTTGTATGCAAGCTCTTCAGGAGTGTTTCTTTGTTTTGTGCAACACCTGTTAGTGAGATTGGGTTTTGGAAAAGCTACTGTAACATAAATATTAAAAACCATTCCCTTAAAATTCCCATCTGAAAATGGAACTATTACCTTTCTGAGGAGAATTTGAATGATCCTTCTTCAGGGAGAAAATCAAATTTCCTTCCATAAATACAGAGGAAAAGTGTGGTGTTGTTTTTGTTGTTGTTGTTGTTGGGGGAAGTTAAACAAAACAAACCAATAAAAATTTCAAACTAAATCTGTAAATTTAATGTAATTTTGAAAAAAGCAATAGCACTAACATTAAAATGCTGTATTTAATTATTTAAAACTATTATTAAAAACTCTTCTGACGGATAGTGTAGTTTTTTCTTGAGATTTTTTTTGTTGTCATCCCAACTAAGAAGTGACCAGTTCTGTTAGGTATCAGCATTTCAGCAGAATGAATCTGAGTAATATTCTTGCTGATACACTGTACTGTTTGAAATAAGGTCTATTTAAGACCTCTCCAAGTCTGCAACATACTTGTAAATATTCTTTACTTCCCACTTGTCAGGGGGTGTGATTTTCTCCTTGCTGCCTTTGCCAAAAGCATGAGTGGCAGACTTTCCACACTCAATCCAGACATGGGATCTCATATGCTGGCTTTCTGCCTATTAGCATATGGCTGAAGAGACTTGAAACTGGTTGGATAAAAAGAGTTTTTTCAGCTCGGAAAGGAATTTGGTGTTGTACTGAGGTCAAGGGTAGATCTGGTAGATTAAAGATCTATGAAGTTTAGGTAAATACACTGTTGTTATTAAACCATGTAGCTTGATATTCTAGAACCTAGCTATAAAAAACCTCAAATACCAGAACTCTGGTACTTCAGACTAAGTACTTACTTAAAAAATTAAACCTGTGTTTAAGCTCTTACCATGGTACCTTTCAAAAGGGGCTCAACCATGGTGAACAAATGTGGTGCTACCACACCACTTACAAGTGCCCTGCAGACCAGTAGTCCCACTGTGACAGAAACTGAAAACAGGTAAGCAAAGTTAAAATGCCTTTTGCTCATTTCTCAACTTGCCCACTTTTGGTTAGTAGCACAGATCATCTTCAGTATAAACATCTGGTGAGTATCCAGCATCCCTAATAATGACAATAAAGACAAGAAGCACAATCTCAATATTTCCTAGGGGTCTCCCCATACTACAAAAGATGTAAGATGCCATGCAGGTAAAATTTCCCTGTTAGTAATCAATAACCCTTTGCCTGAGCCCACAGCTCGAAGAACAAACAAGCTTTTACATTCTAGAGAACATAATCACAGAGTTTTGTGGATTATTCCACAAGTGCTGTCTGTAGTATAGCTGGTAAGAGAAGCTATCTGTGAGCTAATATGTCACTAAATGACCAGTGAACAGAGGACATGGGCACAGAATGAGTCATTGGTTTCTTCCACGGAGTGAACCCTGCACTACTACAGCTGACCTGTAGACATGCAGCCTAAATCTCTGGCTGCTTCTTTTACTGTAGTCTTTGTATGTTGGTTAACTGGGAAACTGTTGACTTCAGTAATGAAAAGTGGCATTTGTACAGCAGTCTTCAGTGCAGAAGATTGCAACATAACTCTCCATTTAAGGGTTTAGACAGCAAAACTACTGTATGTTGGAATGATTTACCTTTAGGGTGATGAGCCTTAAACGGTAATCGTCTGCTTGTATGACTCTGTTAACTGTGATTTCTATTCCTTCATAGGTGACCTGTTCCTCTGGCCAATATTCTGTGCATTTCTGTGTACAATATAAAATAAATCTAGTTAAGCAGATATCAATGGAGATTCATTTTTACTCCTCTCAAATTAGATATAGCACACGTACATAGATGAATATGCATAAACTTTGTTTCTATAATAAGTACAAGTTTTCACCTTCTAAACAGAGACCACATTTCAGGTGATTTTTTGCTGCATTCATAATGGCCTGATTGCATGATTAAAAAAGCACAAATCAAGTAATGACTAACCAATGCTTTTAAATACAGACATCCTTATTTATCTTTATGCAACTGATGTGCATTTTAAAGGTTTGTTAGAGACACCACTGAAAACATCCTTGTTTATTTAGATTATTTTCTTAAGATAATAACAATTAGTAAAATATACACTAGCTACCAATACTTCTGTGGTGTGTAGACACCAATATGGAAGCTTGAAATACATCTTCTCTACTTTTTAAAGGGTGAGTGCTCTCTGAATGTAAGATCATAATTTGCACAGGTTCTATACAAAAGAACGTGGCTGGGGTTGTTTTGGGAATTAGATTATGTACCAAAATCCACTTTAAATGGACACTGAGAATATTTCAAAGCTAAGAAAGTAAATGGAAGCACTAGCTGTGAGAGCTATTAGATTACTACATTTGATATTGTCAAAAACCAGTTAGAGATGCAGCCAGCACAACCTGACAATTAGAGAAGCAAATCTGAAAAATCTAGGTTGTGGTACTGATAGACTAGAGATCAGTAGGTGAAAATTTCTAAGCATTCCTACCCTGGAAGAAGACTGAAAGAGACTGTAGGGTTTTTTTATATGCAATTTCTCTTTAATCAATATGTAAAGGAAGAGAGTGGCACTTCCACATGGTGCAGGAACTTGTTCATGGACATGACATGAACAAGGCATGGTCTGCAAAAAGGCTCCCTTGTGATAATGGGAGACGCAATCTTGTTATCACCAGAGAATAAGAAACTGCTATTGGACAAAGCTAGTTAAAGGTGATGCTCATAAGCTTCCTTTTTTTACACAGCAGTAACAATCTTGAAGGAAGCAAGTTAAATCATTTTGCTCTCCCCCACTAAAAAAAAAAAAAAAATCCACTTCAGGAGAAAGACTAACAACAGGAAAAGTATCTTGCAAAGTTACTGAGTCAAAATTTCTGTGTGGGAGAATCAATGCTTTTCCATCTGCACAGTGCCTCAGTTAATAACCCACTGGGAGCGTGGCCCACTGTGTCTCTACAATTATTTACGCAGATTGCGATTTTTCTTCCTCTGCACTGAAACTGCAGAACCCATTGTAGAAATTGTCAGGAGTGCTTGCAGCTATCAATAGCACAGACGTTGCTCTGCTTAAAGGAGTGGAGTAAGATTGCCCACTCATTTCTGGGGGCTGTCTGTCAGTGCAGATTAGATGTGACAGAGGGCTGAGATAGAGAGCATTTAATACTCACATTAGCAAAGTCATTGCACTGAGGGAGAACACAAAGCCTCTGTTACTAGCATCGCTGCTGAACAAAGGCTTTGGTTGTTAATCTACGTACTTCTGAGTCCTGTTATTCATATATTAATATATGTGTTACGGAAGAAAGGGGATGAATATAGAAGACATTTACATTAAAGGACTTACCCTGTATTTAAGGCTGAGATCCCTGACACCATTTCATTTTTGACACAAAAGGTATCAGAAAAGACTCAGCAGCTCTGTTACGATATAAAGGCTGCAGCAAGCTCCAGTTACACAGTGCATTGGCACTGCAGTGCATTGCTTCCCAAGACTGATGTGATGGGTGAAATACTTGGTCAGTGTGGATAAGAGTAAATTCAGATGTAAAGTTTATTTTACATTCTTGTTATAGTGTCTTGTTATGAAAACTACAATGGAAGAACTTATGTGGTATGTCATTCAGGACCAGTATTTCCTCTGGATTATCTTTAAAACTCAAAGTCCTTAAGTGATACTGATACACAGTAACATTTAACATCTTATTTGCCACAAACCACCAACTCTGATCAATATGCAAGTTATAACTCCAGTGCTGCCTCTCAGATAGAGGCAGATGCGAGTTTAAAATGTTAGTGTAAACAAAACATTTAGATCAGCAGTATTTTGCATCAGCTGGGCCTTGACAGTATATGTCCAATCTGTGACCATAACAACTGACCATTGGTAACTTGCATGATAATTCTGTCTTGTCTGTCTTTATTTCACTAAATTTCAAGGTTAAATTTATTTACTTCACTTCAAAAATATTTGTGCACATACATAATTATGGGCACTAAACTTCCAATGAAGACATTATATGGGCATATGATGGAGGTACACCCATATTCTTGGATGCTGACCAAAAAGTCTACAGCCTTTTCTCCAAAGGAAACTCTTTTAGCTACATTACCAATAGGTGCTCAGGGGCAAGCCTTGATAAACACTGCTGCTGCAGCTTAAGAAATGCCATCTGGATCTCTCCACTACACCTTGCTGACAGTGGTAAGAGGGGATTCAGAACCCAACACACACCCAGACAACTTCCTCACATCTTACACTTCCAATAAAGGCAGACATAAGCTCAGCTACCCATCTGAACTGAACCCTGGTACATGGTTCTTACAACTCTTGTACAGGGAAAGTATTTCAGCAGCTAAGTAATGAGCAGCTGGAGGGCATCAGTATTTTAAACTGCAAACAAAAATCATGTTAGGTGGATTAGCAGAAGCACTCTGACAGTTTAAGCTCTGGAAGTAGAATGGAAAGTTTAAGCTCTGGAAAACTTCATCTTAATGTCAGTATTTCAAAAGCATTTCTGAGATGCATTCAGGAAAAGGTCTCCCATGTCCAAGTCAGCTCTGAGGAAGATACACTTTAAGTACAACCTCTTGGCAACATGAACTTTCACCCCTCAAATACAACTCAATCCAACTCAAATCGTCTAGTTATTGTAACTAGCATCTTTCCCAAGTCAAGGACAGCCTCAAGGGAATGTGGATATAGCAACAGAATCATTTCAGCACAAGATAAAACAGCACTAACTCTGTTGATTAACGGTATTCAGCTACAGTAGTTATGGGGTACTATTGGTTTTGATTCCTTTAAGATTAACTTGAAAAAGTGTCAGCAAATAGAGCCAAATTTGTAGAGGTTTCAGGTCAGCTGGGAGAGGAAAAATGGCAAAACTAGCAGTAGGCCAAATCAGACAGCAAAAGAAGAGTAAACTGAACTGAAAGGGATGCCCATATGTTCTCTGAGCCCGGAGAATTTAATGGTGGCTTCTGACTGCTCAGGCCGCTGAACTTCTGTTCATTACTTTAGCACCTATTCCAAAAAGATCTGCTGGAGCACAGATAAGCACACAGACTATACATAGCACCATTACCTCATTCATCTCTTCTATATTGGTAATCATGACAATGATGGGAGAACGCTCCTGCCACACCATTCTCCAGAAATCACTGACAGTATTAACTATCGGTCCCTGAGTAGCAATATAGACCTTCTCCTCTCCTCCATAGCCCTGCCAACAAAACAAGAAGAGATCAGTTTTAACAGGGATGTTCACCACAACCTTGGAGGTTCAGTCTTTAAAACACAGAGATTCCATTGGTTGAAATGGTAACTTCATGGCATCAGTTCTTCCCCTCTTTATCTCTCTCCTGCACATGTTTATATAGAGCAAAGGCACAACATGGACTCAATTCCAGCAATGAGGGTCCACCAGCCTCAAAGTGATTCCGGATGGGTCAAGAGTCTTACTCAGGCTTATTATCCAGCACCTTTGCCAGGTCAGCTGCAAGCAATTTGCACCAGAATTGTGTTTTTGTCTGGTGTGAACCTGTACAGCTGCACTTTCAGATTTGGTTTTCCATCAATGTAAGCAGGAGAGAAGAGCCATCAGTTCAGCTAGGATACCTTTCAAAGCCAGTGCATGTTGCAATTCTGTTTACATTAACAGAGGTGAGAGGCTAGGCAGACACCCTGGACTGTTGAGCTCTTACCCTGATGTAGTTGGCGTTGATGTAAGAGCTGAGGGGGTCGTCCTGATCAGCTGAGGTAAGGCACACTCTGCTGTGAGGATCTGAAAGGTGGAAAGAGTTTAGTAAAAGTTTATCCATTGCTCAGAGAGAAAGATATTATTTTGTACAGCAAGACACTGACATTGCATTCATGGCCATCACAACAGATGTGAGTGGCCTTGGAGAGCTCCCATGTTAAAACATTGCCATAAAGAACACTAAAACACAGTTGGGGTAATGTGGCTACTGATAATTTTACCCACTCTATGAAGCCTGCTTTATATTCTAGAGTGGCTCTGGAAAAGCAGTTTTCTGCTCCAGGAAATCATACCTCAAATCATTATGATGACAGACTCATTCTGGCTTGTAAGACATTAGAATGTTGTTTATGAAATGACAGCAAAAGGCAATAACAGACAATAACTCTTTCCTTGTTTCATTCTGCAGTGAATTCAACTCCAAGATGTACTATTAACAAATGTAATGGTTAAAAAGAAATTAAAGACTATTAACAGTTCCTTGTACTTTGCATAAGTCTCTTCAGTACTTGAGTCTCCCTCATTGGGGCTGTATATCAAACATTATTCTTGTTTTAATAAGACAAATGAAAACATTATTCCACCTGAAAAGTTCAGTCCAATACCCACTGAAGCCAATGGGAGCTATTCCACTGATTTTAATGTGAGCTGACACAAGCCCACATTCATCCTCTTTCACCAGGACTACACATTTTGTCATTGACAAGAAACAACCTCCTGACAGAGGCCTCAGCAAACAGCAACCATGTATATCACCAAGAGAAAATTAAAAATAAGCCACAGATGACTTAATTAAAAAAAAAAAAAAAAAAATCCAGCCTGCTTAGAAACCAGAATTTAAAAATATACAATTGTGTGATGTTGGGTAAAGCACAAAGCATTAAGCACACAATAATTTCTACAGTTCTACAGACTCAACATGAAACACTGTGCTCAGCCAGAACAGACTCATGTGATTTATTATGTGATTTTTTTTTATATATCTATATCTATATCTATCTTCTGCTCTTCAAACTAAAATGATAAGTATAATTGAGGACATTTTTGACTTCCCACTTATCTTTGCTAACCTGACACTAAAGCTTTTGGGCTTTACAAATAGAGCTACTGTGGCTAGTGGCTGCATCTTCTAATTCCTACTCCTGGCTACAAATAAAAAATATTGTAATAGAAAATAAAAATACATTGATTTTCTGTATCATTTTAATACCATCAGGCTAGTTCTCGATATTCTCTGTTTGTATTTGAGGCATGATTCTGAGAAAAACAATGGTCAGTAAAACAACAGCGGAAGAAATTAGTCCTTCTAAAGGAGATTAATCAAAGAAACTACTAAGTAACATCTGAATAAACACACCAAGTTCTTGGATAGAATTTTTAAGCAGCACCAAAGAATTCAAATCTAATAACTTAAAAACCTACATGCTGATTATATTCAGTGAATTTTAGGTTCTTCATGCTCTATACCTCTACTGAAATTTGATTTATGCTTTGAAGCCACATAGCTGCTCTGTAAATCTGGCCTTTAGACGATCCATTGTAACGACAGGACACCTCCTGCATTCTGGAAAGTAAAGTGCAAAGCCCTTCAGCATATGGAATAAGCCACCCTGCCCGGGTGCCTTAAAAAGCAGAAACTTACTTGGGAGAATTGTTTTGTAGCGATTCTTACGTACTAAACCTGGAATATCATATTCCTTTGGATCAACAAAGTTCATTGGGATTTCCTATTAAAAACAAACAAACAAACAAAACCACAAAACACATTAGTTAGCATTATTAGATTAACAAGAGGAATAAAAAAACCCAAGTCCATTGCATTCTGTGTGTGAAGGAGGGAAAGAGGTGAAGTCAACAGGTATGTGGGGTATGCACTTCTAACAAGTTACCACCACAGTATGACTGACGTTTCCTTTTAGTGTCAGGGGCTTTCTTTTCTGAAATCCTTAATATGGAAAAATCTCCTAGTGACTAATTTGTTGAGTAATACACGCAAGGGGCATTATGTGAGCTTCTAATATTAGAGCTGAATTGCCAGTGTAGGCACAGAACTAAGCAAAAGGTGGTACGTAAGATACTCTGCTCCAACAGCAACGGACCTCAGACACCATCCTTTCTGACTCACTTCTTCCTCTCTGAGGGTGGAAGGAAATAATTTGCTAGTGACTCTCACCAGCAACAAATTCTGACACACTTGATGACAGGTTGGAATACTGACCTAACTCTATGGAGCTGGGAGAGCATCACTCCTTTTGCTCACTTTAAAGCTCTGTGCACCAGGACAGCAAACAGGTGTTCAGAGACTACCTGCTACCTACACTAGTAACACAAAGAACACACACAGAGGGAGAGCCTGCTTCATCTCCATGATTAAATTCCTGTAAGCAGGTAGCCAACTCCAGGCAGGAACAAACATGTATCTTCCACTAACTGAAGTCAGTAGGCCTGGGATGAGATGGGATGTTAACCAGAGAAAAAGGGCTCACAGGAGCTTGGGAGCAGAGCTGGTTATCCCAGCTGATAAAAATATTTTATTGAAGTAGTTTCCTGTCAATTTGGAGAACTGCATGGGAACAAAACATTTATATATTCCTCAATTGTTCCTTGGCATTTAGTCATCCAAGACTCTTCTTGACCCAGGCTCCATAGTCTGGTTTTGGGACTTAGTCATTCATTGCTCAAGCAAATTCTTGGTGAAATCAATAGAACTTATGCCTGAGTAAAAAATGTGTCTTGTAAGAATTTCAGGACTTAACCCTGCAGTGACACCTCCTCTGATTTTTGCAATGACATCTCTGACCTTTCTTCCAAAATAAAACACAGTTGTCTCCATCAGAGGGCTGGACTTTGGAAAATCAAGTAGGTTAGACAAAATGAAAATACATGATGTAGAGTTAGCTGGTGATAGCTATTTCATTATGAAAAAAAAAAGTTTACAATTTTTAATTACAGAAGTGAAATTTTGATTACACATCATTTTTATCTGAACTTTTTGCAGTTTTTATTAAAGAATTAAAATGGTTTGGAATAGTTTGACTGTTAAAGGGTTTCCTGAACACCAGAAAAACTAATCCAAAATCTCTCATAGAAATGAAGCATATTTTTTCCTACTTCTAATATTATTTTCTTTGCCTGGAAGCTACAGTGCACCTCAGAGACTGATGAAGCTGTATGTTGACTTGTTCAGCAGTCAATTCAACCACTAAGTGAACATTTCCTCCCTAGAACAGCAATAGATAATTTACTTTAGAAGAATCAGGGCTTGCCTACTCAAAAGCTGCTTTTCCTCAGCTTGTGCAACTCTATCTGAATTAAGGACTAAAGATATCTGACAGTCTGTTTTAAAACAGAAGTCCAGGCTGCCTCATCTCTCCCTGGGCTCGTAAAGTGTAAAGAACTCCTAAAATTGAACAAGAAAGGAAGAGAGCGAGTGATAATCCATGTGTTACTCCTGCCATTTCAGACCCTTATAAGTGTTAAAGAATAGGGGATCGTAGTTAATGAGAATGTATCCATCTGAATGTTGGGTATAAAGATGGTTTAGAGTACGTAGGTTGTGTTTTCAGTGATTGGAATTAAATATAATGTATTATGTGGAGCCTGAGCATGACAAACAAGGCCCCAATGCAACAGTGGATACAGTGAGCCACGGAAACACATCAGAATCATAGAAGCAACTGACACAGCAGTTTACAACTAATACATTTTTGTGCAGAAAAAACAAAACAAAACCAAACCAGGAAGGCGTATTTTCTATGGCTACTGCTGAGTGATGTAGCCATCCTATGCTCTGGTTAACAGAGAACATGCAGGCTTGGAAAGTAGCTCCATGGCAAGCACTCAACAGCAAAGTGCATGGACTTGGACTAATTTAATCCCTAGGGTAACTCCAGACACATTTCAAGAATTTATGCCTAAAGCCAACCTGGCTTTTCTTCTGTACTCTACTGAAAAAGTTTGATTTGTTAAAAACTAGCATGTCAACAGAAAAAAAAAAAAAAAGACTTGTGAGAACAAAGCTTTTTTTTTGTTGTTGCTAAAACCAATTCTCTCTCTAGCTTTTAAGTGACAATATCGCTGAAAGCTTTCATTGTCATTTCAAGGGATGATGAATTTGGGAGCTGTATTAAAATGATTCACTGATGGAAGCAGAGTTTGTACGTACTCATTTTAGACTGCAGAAATAATAGCAAGGCTCCTACATGAAAGACAACATCCCATTTTTATGACGCTCCTAGAAGAGTGAGATCAGATACTCACAAAGAACTCGGCCTGGAGTATGAAAGGATCCAGTGCTTTCTTGTGCAGTTCCTCTTCAGTAAGGATGTTTGATGCTGTCTGGAGGTATTCTCGGGCTGACTGTTCCCGTGGGGACATGACGTAGCCAAAGCCTTGCTCAGAACAGCCTGGGGTACACATATCCAGTGTAAGTGAAACATTTGAACCTCTCCTGCAAAACAGAGCAATCCAAGTTTGCTTACAACAGAACACACTGACAGATCATGGGCAGCAGTGGATACAGCCCCAGTGACAGATAACCAATGTGAGAAAATCTCCAGCTGGGTCTGCTGTGTGTGTCTTGGTCACTAACTCTGATAAATAGGTTAAGCTTCTCATGTAGACAAGACTGGAAGATGATTTTGTGCAGTGGAATATGAAGGCCAACACTTTCAAAGTGTTGTCTAGAGTGAAGTAACTACATACTTTGTCACCTAAATAGAAGCAATTTTGCTTGCAAAAGGTGCTGAGCAGGCAGTTGCAGAAAAGGTTTCATACTTGTATAAATCACACCATATTTTGGGATGCCTAAACATGGAATGACATCTTAGATTTGGTTTTCATTAGTAGCACAAACAACTCAGCATGGTAAAATCTTGGGATAAACATTACTAGTTCAACTCTAATAAAAGACTTTAGAAGCCAACCATTAGAGCAAATCATTTTTCTGTCCAAACAACTTTTGCTCCACATTCAGGAGAATGGTAAAATGAAGGTCTCAACATTTTAAGTTACATTAAAAATAGAGATGCTGTCAAGTGTAGAAATTTTAGTGGCTTTACTGTGTTAGCCACCCAACAAAATGAAGTAGTCAGAATGCCTGCATTGTTTATTCAATGCAGTTTTATATCATTTGAGTTCCTATCAATCTTGCATATCACAGACAAAAGTAAGATTCAAATGCCATTAGTGAATCTCTAAATATCTTTAAAAATAAAAAAGAAATAATCCTACAATGTGATGATTACCAGGTGTGATATTCTTTGCATACACACAGTACACCTATTTTTGATGACAACTGGCAAAAATCTAGTTTGGAGGGTTTAAAGGAGCTGTTGGACCCATGTAAACATGCAGGCATGACCAGCTTACTGAGAAGACAGAAGTTGTTAATTGGACCAAAGCCCTGTTCTGGATTCAGGAGTTTTTCCAGAAGAGTGTACAGCCAGCCTCCTGCTATGATTCACAGTCATGGGGAAGGGATTTCAGATGAAAAATGACCACTAGTGGCAGACACTGAATTTTTAGTGACACCTTTGAAGGATTTTGCCCCTACACTTCTGGGTGCTGTTGAATAGCTGCTACATTTCCCTCAGAAATAGCTGCATTTGATAACAAATGCTTTTGGTTCTTTTAAGGTAGAAGAAGCTACATACATAAAGATATTCATAGTTCTTGAGCATAAGGAAATGGGAATTTTTTCTTTTTAAGAGTAACATTCAACGCTGTTTGAATTTAGCTAGTGAGTACCCTTATAATGGTGCAGGTAGTTAAAGAATGAGAGGGAAGCAGGAAGCAGCAAAACAGACGCAAAAGAAGGATAAGTAGAGAATTCAACACAACACCAAACAAAGGAAGAGCAACCAATGTTTGATGTAATGAAATCCATCAGAGCCCAGCTCAACCCTGAAATGATTTCTGGCTTCTCAAGTTTATTTTGCATCTTCAGTGTATACATTCTACCTAGTGTGAGAATTTCAAGCACTTGCTTTTTCTCCAGCTCTGCTTTTGTAATTTTAAAAAACTTTATTACTTCAATCAACTCTATTCCCTAACTCTCTTGGAATAGGATCGTCCCTGCAGACTAGCAGTCACCTGAGAAGAAATGTCACCATGTGTAAAATGAGAGATAAAATGAAATCAGGGATAGTGAAAAATACAAATGGCTGATGCATTTCAAGACAAGTCTTGACCATCATGAAAAATGGCAGCAAAACTCACTGATAGCAGCAGGTTCAGGGCCAAGCCTCAGATGTTACTGCAATCCAAAATACTGTTTTATTTAATTTTGAATATAACAATGAAAGGTAGGACATTTATGAACACATAAATGGGACTCAGTGGGTTCTATTCTATGACGTTATAAATAAAAGTAAATTAAGAAAAAACAAAGTGCAATTAAAATCCTCTTCTGTAACACTCCCTTTTAGTGGGTCATGTGGAGCTCTGAAAACTCAGCATCATGCTTTCAAAAATCTAAGTTCTGTCCTTTAAGTTTTATATAAGAGAATTAACTGTGGTTAGTATGCTAATTAAGCATGAAAACCTAGAAATAAAGCAAGCTGGTACTTTGCTATATTGGGTCCTTCAGTAACCTCATTCATAACATCACCTTTGCTTAATTTCTCCACAGGACTTCTACCATCAGAATCTTTGTTCTGTTTCACTGACAAATGAAAAAAAAAAAAACCAAACCAAAACAAAACAAATCACAAAACAGAGAAAGATCTTCCTTTTATCTTAACTGCCTTTCCCCAGCTGTAAATCTCTCTGAGAAGCTCCATCTCCCTGAAGGTTCAAGCAGTGAACACCAGCTCATGCTAGGGTTTCATTACTGGGTTAATTTCAAATGAATTAATTTACTTATGAACTAATCCATTTATATATGAATTACTGCAGAGTAACACTTGTCCAATGGTTTGCTTTTGGAGAAAGGACTAATCCTCCAGCATGAGCAACAGAAAAAAACATTACATTATTCACCTCTTTCAGAAGTGAAAACTTTCACCAGGAATGGCAAGAGACTGATCAAAAACAAATAGATATTTCAAAGGAAAGAAATTATGCTTTTGAATAACAATTGTTGACAGCTGTCTAGAAATGGTATGGTTTTTGGCTAATATGTTTATATTTATGACTGGACTGAAAACAAGACAGGAAATAAAGCAGGTGCTTGGCTTAAAAACCACATTTTAAAGCAGTATTCATGAATGCAATAAAGAGTCCTGCTGGGCACAGAACTCCTCCATTCACAAAATCTGGGACCAGACTTTCCCTAACAGTCACATCTACCCTACCTTTCTTGCAAGCCCACGGATTTAACCGTTAGAGTAGCAGGGTCTGTCTCTGCTTTAATGTCCATTACGCAGTCAAAGACTGGAGTCTCTGGCACAGGATCCAAATCTAGGAAGTCGTCCTCATTTTTATCCTCTGTCCACTCCGAGTAGGTGAAGGACGGCTGCCGGCTCACAGACTGGCGCCTGTCCTCTTGCAACGGAACCGTGGGGTCTGGACGGGCTCTAAGCAGATGCCAGAACTGAAGGAAACAAACATTTTTAAAAAGCTTTCTGCTCGTTGGCAGCCTTTCCACACAGACTAGAGGATGGGTCTTTAGGGCAGCAAACCACCTCACTATACCAGAGAGTACCGAACTGGACAGGAATGTTCCACGCAGAGTAGCTTTGTGATGCTCATTACAAGGACTTGCATCTGCCCATTCAAACTGGCTTTCAGCCACAGAGGTTTCCACAGAGCTGGCCAGGCTTAACTCAGGGATACAGCAGAAGCACAATGTGCTTGTGACCATCATATGCAAGCTAACGTGCTATCACTGTCCTTTTGTTCAGTTTCTTACTCTTCCTAGGCTTGTTTACAAAAAACATAATCTACTGCACTCTTTTACAGATCATACCTCTCCTGATTTAATGGTATTCCATCTAAAATGTAGACACAGATGGGTTAAGCAAATATTATTTTCCCTGGACTGCACATTTTTAATAATCTGCCACTGTACCCCAAATTCATGTATAAACCAATCATTTTTTAAAGAGGCCTTGATTTTGATGTACCTGGTTTTGAGGCTCAGAATACCCATACCATTTTTTTTTCCGGTGGAAAAGATTGTTTTCTAATCAATTATCTGATTTAAACACAACATAGACATTAAATAATAAATCTTGTGAAGTTCTAGGATGCAAATGCAATATTAATGTTCATATTATAAATTAAAATTTATATTGTAAATTAATGAAAGGTTTGAAATGGCATCAATCAAAAACCTAATGTATCAAACTGTTTTGCACAGATGCTGTGGCAGATAAGATGATTTGGAGATTGTATCAGTAGACTGTTTAATACTCCACACAGTTACAAATTTCAAGACCACCTGTGCATTTGAGGATCTTTAGCCTTAGGTCAACTACATCCTTCTAGCACTGAACTAGAAGCAGTATCACTCAAGCTAAACGTTACACAAGCTACATTGTACTGTCACACTTTTTTTTTTTGAGATGCAGAAGAAAAGGTTTTATTTTCCAGTGTAAAGCCTCTGTTGTTGTTTTCTTATATGGCTTTTAAATGGGCACATGAATCGAGAAAACATGTCATTAAAAAAGGTTACATTTCTCTGCCTAGGCCACTAAAAGCCCTTTAGATCGTACAGGATTTTAAACAACAATTTTTTGTGCCTGTGCGTCTTCATGTATTCTCATTTCTCTGAGCCTAAAAAATGAAGTGAAGCAAGTTCTAATTTCTCTCCACAGTCAGCTTTATCAAGTGTTAAGAGTCTCACAAAGCAGTGGTATTTGTGTGACAAACAAAACGTGGAGGGTTTTTTGTTTTGATTAATCAGAGTACACAGTAAGTACAATAGCAAACACAGAAACATTATTAGTAGACTTTTATTTAACAAATTTAGGGCCAAGTCTGTCCTACATGTTTGGTCTGTTGGATGACAAGCAAGAAGCCTGAAGATCTATTTTCATTCCTCAAGATGGTACTGGTAACTAGGTACCAGTTACATGTAACCAATTCTAGAGCTGGCATGGTGACAGAGGACTGATTTTACTGGTGATTTAACACATGGAAATCCAGAGGCACAAAAAGTTCACGCTAGAAAAAAAAAGTAGCTTTTCTTTAGGTTGAAAGAAGTGTGTGGCATATAAAAAGCTGCCCAAGACACTGGAATAAAAACATGACTGTAAGTGACCACAGTTGCTGAATAAAAAAAAAACCAAACAAAACACAACAAACACAACATTAGCTGCTTTTCACCGGTATACACACCTTATTCCCTAGCTACTGGTGGAAGCAGATGTTTGCAAATTACAAAGCAGCATGACCTGAGATGTCAGTAAGGTAGCAGGTAGGGAGGAATAGACAAGGCTCACATGCTGTCTCTCAACAACCTCTCTCATTCCTATTGCCACTGTTAGAGAGAACATGCTGTCCATGATAAACCATTGGACCATCACAGGACGCATCTTATGCTCTGATGCTCTACAACTTGCCCAGAGAACACGTTGTCACAGTTCTATTCATGCTTCCACTAGCTAGCAGACTGTTAGCACAGACCACAGGAATCCAAAACAGAGCCAGCTTGACTACATGGAAACTGCTAGAAAAGTGTTCTCTGTACAAAAGTTTTAACCAATACTCAAAAATGGGTGAAGTCTACAGTGGTCTAACTGTTCACTCGCAAGGAGTTACTACATAGGCAAAGCAGTTCAGATTGAGGTAAGAACTCCTGCACTCAAAGAGCTTACTTAAAATTACCTTCTGTACCATCTAAGCAATACAGTGTTTCCATCCACAAGAAAATAAATTGGATAAGCAGAAAAGGGAAACCAAAACCAAAACCAAAACAAACAAACAAACCACCCCACACCATATCATACATATTATTCCAATAGAAGGGAATTCTAAGCAAAATTTAAGAATGTTTTGCTGCAAATTTACCTGGAATTACAAAGGGGGTCAGAGGACTGGGGCACCTGGCCTTTGAAAAAGGTGGAGGGAATTGGGTTTGTTCAGCCAGGCAAACAGGAGGCTGGGGTGATCTAATCTAGCCACAGCCCACTGAGAAAAATGCATTGCTGACCTTGAGTGTTGGCAACAGCCCTGCTTCAAGCAAGATGTTTGACTAGCACTCTAGAGGTTCCTTCCCACCAAGAGTCCCGTGATTCTATGATGTACTATATTATACTGTGCATCACTCCAATGGCATCTACACAGTACAGCTTCAGCTTCCTGAGCTACCTGAAGGTGCACTGCTGTTAAGGACAGGGTGCTGTTCCACCTGCTTATTCAGTAGCTGCATTCCCACTCTGACAGAACAGCACACAGGGGTATGAAAAATCATGTCCGATTAGAGCTCCCTAAAAAGAAAGTACTCTGAAGCTTTCCCATCCACCACACAACTTTGTGCCAGTTACACAATCACTAGAGAAACACAATAAACTGCTCCTGCTCCCAGACAGCTGACAGCTAACTAGATTAATTGTAGTCATGCCATTAATCTTGTTCTGCAGCTGGAGCCTTGGCCTACATCCACAATGGCACTGCATTCACAAGTACAGTGCTGCCCTGGAACAGCTCTTTCAGCCACTTAAGTCAATGGGTGCTCTGCAGGCAATTTATAAGGCAGCACTATCAGATGGTCCCATTACTGGACCACATCCCATTTATGTGAAAATAATTTGCCTGTCTGTGGACAGAAAGAATAAAAACCACCTGGGCAGTCCCCAGTTCATCAAGAAATTCAGTCATGATTCCTTGACCTAAAGCAAGCAGATTTTATAGAAATATCCCTAGAGATGTTCCTTTACAATCAACCTGCTTCTAACATCAGCTTTTAGTAAATCTTAACAAAACTCATTGAAAAAGGGCATAAGTGTAGTTTGAATAGTAACTTACCAGAGATCCTACAAATAACAGTCCTAGAGAAACTAAGGAGAGCAGGATGTATGAGATCACAATGCTCTTCATTCTAGTCAGGTCCTGTGAAACAACAGAATTGACAGTGATTCATCGGGCATTAGGGGCACAGTCCAGCATCTGCATGCAGGTCTTTGGTAAAATGAATTTATCCTTGGATTTTCCATCCAACTTTGCTCATACCATACTGTTGCCTGTGGAAAAGCCACCACCACATGGTAAAATGCCAAACTTTGGAGAAGACTGAAACTGAAACCAGCTCTAAACCCTCTAAGGTGGTCTAAAAACCAGGTTTCACTGTGAAGGTGAACAGGAAATCTGCTTCCTACCCTCATGAATTGCCAACATTGGGATCTAGATCCATGACTCCATTTTCCAGCTTGGACCAATATCTCACTGCCACAGTCAGTAATTTTATATGGTGGCAAAGGGCTTTGAAGAAAGGTTTGTGCTGTTCCTGTGTTTGTGGGTCTTCACACCAAAGTACTTCTCCATGTTTGACACATTCTGTGAAATATCATCAGGTTTATTCACAGCACTGGCAGTGAAATTCACTCTGATGTCTCATTCATATTTAAGTAGTTTAGAGTTCAGCATATTCTCAGCAGTAGGTGCAAAATGCAATTTTACTGGGCTTCAGTGGGCAAAAAATGTTATGGTTTCTGACCCACCAGTACAGCTAAAGAGAAATTTGGAATTAAGAGCTTTAATTTGCTATTTTAACATCAGAAAAATGTATTTTCCTTTACTGTTTTCAAGTGTAAATTTGAACAGTAAATAGTTCTATAATAAACATCCCTCAAAGATATGCATGAACATCTGCACAGCCATACTTGGGCTGCTCTTGTAGTACATTCTAGGAATCAGTTTCTTCCTTACTGAACGCTCAATTTTAAGTCAAAATCCTATAAATCAGGGATATTCTGTAAGGAATAATTTGTTAATGATTGACCCATTGCAAATAAGATCCTGGCAATACTCTTTGAAGAGCTCTGATTGTGCATAATAAATCCAACTGAGGGCAAAGAAAAAATGCTTCTTTCAAGTAAACAGAAGAGAAGGTGACAAGCAGCTCATACACACTGTTAGAGAACACAGAAAACACTCTCCACTGTATTTCACCCAGTAAAAGCACTGAGTCAGATTACCCATTTGTACTGCATAGCCTCTGCTGCAAAGAATATATACAATGAATCTAAGCATTCTGGTGGCACATACATTTCACCTGATTTTTGAAAGTAGCTGCTACCATTTAATTAAGCTTCTGTCTGCACTAGAGCAATCTGCACTGGGTATAATTACCCCAGTAATTCATCAGATGACTCATACTGCTATACGTGTCATTATGTCATCATGAGAAGCTAAGCACATTTACTGGGGTAGCTTTATAGGTAACTGAATCTGTACACCTAATAGATCTGTAATTCTTTTCGTGCACACAGATATGCTACTAAACGCTCAATAAAAACAGGATTTTCATAGATATTAGGCGTTGGAAGGGACCTAGAAGATCATCCC
>JAOEGS010015665.1:20022-30285 GCA_025447755.1 Corythornis vintsioides | reverse complement strand
AAAAATAATAATAATAATAAAAGATTTGAAGGAGAGCAGCTAGTCCCTCAAAGAATCCAGATTAAGAGCTGCAAAGAAAAACATTACCAAATGCACCCTACAGTTACCTACTACTGCCTGACTGGAGATAGAAGGGATTTACAGTAATGTAATTGCCTCAGTATTTCCAATTCCACTCTGGAAAAAGTCTTAGCTTTATCTGCCAGGAACTTGTGGTTGGTAGATCTTGTGTTTGTAATGTAAAACCACATGGAGAACTACTTCAGAAGGTACCAGACAGCTTAATTCTAACACTAGCAACAATCTAGACAGATCCACATATCCCTCTAAGTTTACCACTACACACTACAAGGCACCAAAGCAATTCTAAGAATCTCTTTGGTATCCTACTGGAAGCCAGTTAGATTCATTCAGTGGTTTGTTCTCACCTGACATACCATTAACCCACATAAAAGGTCCAAGCAGCTTTATGAAAGATCAAACTCTGGAACACAAGCCTGGAAAATTCAGTGACAACAATGCACACCACATCTTTAGATCTGAGCTTTTAGTAAATACTACCACCTAAATAAAACGTCTACCTGCAGTTGCTTACTCTATAGAGAAAAAACTGCTTCAGTCCACCCTTTCAAATAAAAAAACACAGAAACTGATCATGAAATACCACAACCTTTTTTATCGTTACAAAACTGCTTAGAAAGCCACTGCAATGGCCCCTCCCAAATATTAAGTAGAGGGTTAATTTACCCCTGCATGACCCACAAATATCCCCAATTTTCCTTTGTACTTGCTAGTCTGTGAGCAGCTGCCTACATGCTTACAGCCAGCAGCATCATTCTGAGAAAGGCAAATGTTCTCTGTGCAGCTCTTGAAACAACAGTATGGAGAGGGAAATGGGCACCACTGACTAGCCAGGAAAAGCACTGAAGACTTGCACTTTTCAAGCTCGCCTGGTAGTCTGGCTGATGATTCAACCAAATTCAGATTACCCAAATGGAAAGACTCATCAAGAGAAAAAGCAAGCAAGGAGGAAAGTCATGCAGGAAATCTGTGAGCAAGCCAAGCAGTGAACTGAGGTCTACGTATTTCTAGTCCAATGCTTCTCCCATTTCACTAGCAACATTTATAATAAATTTAGGGAAGAATATTTCCTCTCTACTTGAAATAAACTCTGCTGAAAAGAATATGCAGCATCTTCTCGCTGCTGGTGGGCTGCACAGCTCCACCCATAAATGGCCTATTCTCATCTCCGAGGGAACAGGAACCTGATGCCAGGATGTGCAAGGAGTTGCCTTTCCACTCAGCAGCTCCCTGCTGAACTGCTGAGTCACACATTTTCTCTGCATTCATTTTCACACTGCTCCCACTCAGTCCACCTGCCACTTCATCTGGGTTGGGTGGGAGGAGAGAAAAAGAGGTGAAGTCAGAGAAAATGTTGATGCTCACCCAAGACCATTAAGATGATACTGCAGGGTCACATCTAAAATCAAGGCTACAAGCTGCTAGAGAAAGATGGGGAAGAGAAAGATCAGACTGCAAGACAAACTGCCTCCCCCTTTTCTTCCACAAGAGGAGCCTGGACAACAAACAAGTTGAAAACCTCATCTGACTCCCAATCATTCACTGAGGTCATGTGCTTGTTGATACATTCTGCAATTTTAAAACTTCAGATCAGACCTAAAGGTTTTCCCTCTTTCCTGTGATTTAGAAGAGCTTTCAAGACACTGTGATTTTTTCACCAGTTCAACAAGGAACTGTGTAGTCACTGATGAGTTGCCACAGGGAAGTTCCACTATGGTAAGTGCCAATACCATCTGAATAGATTCCAGTTCCTAAGGGCATCTTCAGCTGACTTACTGCAGTGGAAATGTGTGCCAGCCCCAACTTTCATCATTCAAGAAGACCAAGATAAAAATCTTAGCCATTTTCTTGCAGCTTCCATAAATCCCAAGTATAACAGTAGTCAACATCTACTCTTATGTAGAAAAGGGACTCTTCTATCAGTGTTGAGATACATGTTTATCATGACTATAGAGGGTCCAGATGGCTCTTAAGTGTGGCTGTTCATATAGAGGCATACATTATATTATCAAGGTAGCATTCTTTCTATAATTAGATTGCTGGATAGTAGTTTATAAGTCATGAAAAAAGGAATATGCCCAGAAGCTTCCTAGTTTATTAAATCAATGATAGGAAAAAGCACTTCTGAAACTGACTTTCAGACTAAACTAGAACAACGGTGATTAATTTTCAAACTAAATTTTAACCTACTGCTACTGTCAGTATTCACTAGAAAAATGGAGAGCTTATTAGGAACTAAAGAAGGATTTTGTTTTATTATACAGAATTGGCAATTCAAAAAGCTTGTTTTTCACTGTGAAGAAAGGGTTTGTCATTAGGTAAAAATTCAGTCTTGCTTCTCAAGTAGTTCTTCTGGTTCAAGCCAATTCACTTGAAAATGTACTTGTGCTCTACATGCCTGAAGTGTAAAGACAAAACCCTGTCTCAGAAGAGTTTAAATTACATCACATTAACATGCCTTTCTTTATCAACTTCCACTCCACACCTCCTAAAGTGGCTCATCATTGTGTTATTCATGAAAAAAAAATCAATCATAACTGCAGAGAAAGAGAGATGGGGAAAAAGAAAGGAAAAACTTGAAATGTTCTCTAATTTCCCTGTCTCCATATTTGTTCCAATTAATCAAAATAATTTTCAAAACACCATTTTGCAAGACAGGACTCGGGTCTATGAAATATTCCTGAAGGGGGAAGGATGCAGCTTGCTACCAGAGACTTTCACTGAAGGGTGACACTGGGAGACTTTGAGCTGCTTTCAACCCCTTCCTGGAAGAAAACAGATGCTCAAGCCTGCACTCTTCCAGACTTGGAGTCATACACAGTGCTATTGGTGGCTTAATATACCTAGCCCATCTAATAGGGGAGAAAGCAATTTATTTGATCACCTCACCAAGCCTCTAGTCCAGGAAATTCACATGAAATAGAACTGAAAAGGCAAAGCAGCTCACAATAAATTTATCATAGAGTCATAGTTTTGGCTGCAAGAGACCTTCAAGATCATCAAGTCTAACCCTATTCCCAGCCCTATCAAAAACCACTAAACCATGTCCCTAAGCACAACATCTACCCAGCCTAACACTTCCAGGGAGGATGACTCCTCTATTCCAATGCCTGACAACCATTTCAGTAAAGAAATTCTTCCCAATACCCAGCCTGAACCTCCCCTTGTTCTCCACTGGGGAGAACAGACCAACTCCTGCCTCTCTACATCTTCCATATAGGTAGTAGTAGAAAGCAGTAAGGTCTCTCCCCTCAGCCTCCTCTTCTCAAAGTTAAACAGCCCCAGATCCTTCAGCCTTTCCTCATCAGAGACATGCTCCAAACCCTTTACTAGCTTAGTAATCCTCCTCTGTACCCTCTCCGGCACCTCAACATCCTTCTTGTAGAGAGAGGCCCAGAACTGGACACAGTATTCAAGGTGCAGCCTCACCAAAGCTGAGTACAGAGGAATGATCACCTCCCTGCTCCTCTTGGCTGACACCACTCTAAACCAGCTGTGAGCCTCACCTCAATGGGAGTGAGAAGAAAATCATCAAGCTCTGTGCTCTAGAAGGCAGGCTCCCCAGTTCAGCAGAGATGAACCATGAGGAGCCATCAAAAGCAGTAAGGTACTGTCAGATAAAGCAACCATATCAGAAGTATGTGGGAGCTACAGTACCATCTGCTGGGGTCCAATTCTCCTCTGAAACTCATTATAAACTGCTGTATCTCTACTAGTAATGGGGGAGTTGCTCTTCATTTCCATGGCAAGATTAGATATGCCCTTGTCCACATATTTGCCCTACTCCCACTACTAAATCAAATACACAAGATGTTTACTCTTAATGGCTCTACTAATGCTTACAGGTCTCAAACACAAGATTTGTTACTCACTGTCCTCCTTTTCTCCTGCGAAACATGTCAGGTTAAAGGATATCCTATTTCTTATGGCATCTAGGGCCCCTAGAGCAGTGTTTGCTTCAAAACAATTAAAATATTAAATATAGAGTCAAATTACAGCTCTTAAGTGAATGTAGACCCTCAGCAGGCAGAGACTGTGAATATTCACTGCTATCACACCCACACACATCATTAGCATTTGCCATCTTTCAACTGGGGCTCTATTCAAAACTTCTTTTGCTTTTTTTGCATAAGGTTCTGTCCTCTTTTCCTATCAAGCCCCACACATAGGGGCTGATTACTGTGTAACAATTAGATGCAATTATTTTTCTTTTTTTCTTTTTTCTTTTTTTTTAAACAAAGAATACCTTTCTTTGCTGTTTTCTTCAGTGGAAGCTTTAAAGTGTCATAATTTTGGAGGTGCCTTGAGCTTTTGTAAACAGACTGCAAACTGACTTTCAGTGGAGTTGGTTATTCCCAAATTATTCCTGGCCTGCAAATGCCCTTTAGCCCTGAAAATGGAAACCCACAAAGCAGCTCTGTAATTCTACAGCTGAAGAGCTATTGCTTTGACGAGTCATGGATCAGTCTTGTACAGACAACATAGCCAGGGAGAACTGTCAACAGCACAATGATGCAGATTGAGATGTACAGGGTTGAATTATCTTTCTGCAACAGGATAATCAACTCTCCACTCCCAAACCCAAATTACCTCTTTTTGTGCCTTTGGCCTTTAACTACAGGATCTACTTAAATGTGACTGAATGCATAATCAAAAAGTAGCAGCAATAATTTTAAACGAGTCAAACAGACTCTGCGATACAAAAGTGATTCTGACAATAGAAAGAAATAAGCACATTGTGGTTACACACTTTTAAAAATATTTACTGTTCATACTACTAACACTTGAGTTGGTGTTAGCACGATTGTATTGCTTGAGAAAAAAAGCACCTTTCTTCCCATAAATGAATAACTTGTTCAGTTCTAATGTTAGAACTGTTTTGTGTTCCCAATTTCTCTTTGGTGACTTACTAGCCTGGTGTCCTGTAAGTATTAAATCTGCTTTGTGCTCAGGGTTTGCAGCTTGCAGCAGATGGGTGATATGCTGGCTTCCTGCCAAGTTCAAATGTGAACATTTTGATGTCATTCATTTGGGGATAGTCTGCTTTACTGAGTGACTAAAATCATACGCCCCGGAGCCTTCAGTAAAAACATTTAGGAAAGCTACTATCACAGTCAACATTTATTCCAAAGACACTCTCTTCTCAGAGGAAAGTAAATTATATCAAGACCAGCCTCAACAATAATCTTCAGCCACAAACCTGATACATGCCTCAAGGGTGCTATCCCAGTATAAGCATTTCACTCACTTTTATGCTTCTAAAGTGGCTCTGCTCTGCTTCCTCAGAGAGCAATGGTATCATTCAGACACTGCAACTCAGGCTACAAAATAAACACTTGCATGGACATCTAGAAACAGGATATTCACACTCAGTTTTCTCTCTGGAGTGGTATATCCACCCAGGGCTATTCCATTATGGGCCCAAATGCAAAGCCTGAACAATTAAATAACACTGCTCCAGTTTAGTGCTCTGCTACCTCTGTAACTGCAGACCCTTCATGTTAAGGGCATGCTTGGATTAATAATGGGTTCATCAACATGCATATGCTGCCTTTAGTGAACTAAAAAAAATACATCAGATTGCCATCTGCCTCTTCTCAATGAAGAAACATGGACAGAACAGTATTTTGTCTAAGATAGATAAGCAGACATGCACAAGTTGTTAAGGATCTATGGTCAGAGGTGAGATAAAAAAGCATATGCTGATGATGAGCTTGGAGGACTTTGCACCACTTGCCTGCAGTCATAAGCTTCACTCTACATGACAATCCAAAGAAACAAACCTCTCATAGATGCACACATCCCAAAGCTCTGCTTGATCTGAGATGACTGCATCTCATGCTACACAGTAGAGTTACCTTAGCAAGAGGTGACGTTAATCAGCAGGTCTGTGAGACAATAAGCATAGTTCTAGGAGATGACATTTTGGCTCCTGATCTACTTCTAGCCCCATGGCCAGCTTGGCATCAGCCAGCCTAGGGATTTTCACCCTGTACTCAGCAAACAGTGCAAAGATGCTCTTTGATGCCTTAGACAGAGACTGTTCTGGAGAGGACTTGAATATGGCACCCAGAGCACTGCATTAACCTTGTAAATTTTATTCTTGGCTTCTAAGGCAGCAACACTTTCAAACCCACCCTGCCTGTCTTTCTCCACAGGAACCAGAGGCTACTAGAAGATTTTCTTCTTTGCACCCTTCAGCTCCCAGTAACAACTTTGTTGTTGTTCTCTTGCTCCTTTTTCCTGGAGACATTAATTATTCAGGGAGATCATAAGCAAAATGGACAAAAGCAAGCTATGCTTTTAGGCATGGCCCAGGTATAAACATTATGATCTATTCTGTGGAAACACAAATGTTAAAAGATTAATCAAGGAAATAAAATTATCCTCCAAAAGTAGAACTTAGTAACACTATAGTCTACCCTTTAATCTCTACAGATCTTGAAATGGTCCTGCCATCTAAAAAGACACAGCATCACTGAATCCAACAATACATCTAATAGGAATAGCACTTCAATAACACATAGAAAATCCTCAAGAACAAAGGAAGCTTCACCTAACAGCAGCTTCATAAGGGTCTTCCCCTATGGAAAACAGCACAGGCTCTTTAACACTGTGGCAAAGGACATTCAGAACCTGCCTGTACTAGTGAGCACATAGGGTGTTAAAAGGGGCCATTTTGAGAGCCCCTGCAGGAACACAACAGAAAGAAAAATGACCTATTCTGAAAAAGCTTTCAGTATTTACCCTTGTCTCCCACAGAAAGCACACAAAATGGAAGGCATTTAGTGTCTTTCAGGATCACCAGCCCTCTTCCAAAAGCCTGCAAAATTGGTTAGATGAAACTTTGACCTTCTTGAGCAGGATCACTACCTGCACAAGACGTTGGGACCAAACCTTGCAGCCGAACCACCTCCCCTCCTATAACTGGACTTAGAAGACCTTTTTAGCATGGATACGTGGAAGACAAAGGCATTCAAACTGCTACAGACTTAGCAAAGCAGTAACACTAGGCTGTCATATGAAGGTCACTCTCCAACATACAGTATTTTATCTCCCTATTGCCAAACAACTGCTGGAGCAGAAAGGAGTTTTAATAGAGTATGTTAATTAAAACTGGAACATTAATGGGTTTTTCATAACACTGTAGCATTGTATCTATGAAAAGCAATGAAAATGGTTCTATTTAAAAGTGTTAATAGCTGTAGTCTTTGAACATATGCTTAATGAATAAATCTGTTAGGAAAAAAAGGCCTGTGTGTATTGGAGGGGGGTAGTATGTTTGTTCTCACTTAAAGCGTGCCATGATGGCAATCATCAACAGCAAATGGCCTCTATTGTTGGAACTAAATACAATTCCACTTGGCCATGTACTTTCAGGTGAAATTGCCTTTTTTTTTTTTTTTTTTATAACATATTATTTCAGCTAAACAGCTAAGTTGAAAATATAGCAATGCCAGAGTCATGTTATTAAGGACACCTGATAAGTGTTCATGCTCTTTGGTAGGTGTAAAGAACCACAACATAGTAATATCCAGGCAGCTTGCTACCACAGCATGGGGTACAGCACAAAAGAAGCCAAACAGATTACAGTGAAGAGGCATTCAGATCCCATGGTGAGAACAGTCTAACAACCTGGTGCTAGCACAGAACATAGCACTAGGTGCAATTTCAGGGATGAAATTATGCAGAATACAGTACAACAAAAAACCTTAACAGAACAGAGCATTCAGGTCAGAGAGATGACAACCAGAAAGCTGTGATGACAAAGCATATGAGAACAAACCCAGTCTACTGGGTTTCCATTTCCACAAACCAGTGGATGACTCTAATAAGCTGGTTGGTTGCGAAATTAAAATGCCAGTTCCTTAAACTGGGAAGTAAGTATGGAAAATATCCACAGTTAAGCCATAGCTGGTTAGGTATTTATAAAGGAAGCTTGACAGATGCTGATGTCAAATGTGTCAATATTAACTCAGCTCCTCTTCCATCCTCCCAAAAGATCTTCTCACAGACTACCAGAATCTCTCCTTTCTCCACTAAATCTGGAAGCTTAAGCTTCTCAAGTTCCACTCTAAATGCTCCTAAGGAAGTTTTAGAGATAGACACCTCTTGCTGTTTTTCCCTTCAATAACATGCTTTATTATGGGTTGGTTTGTTGGTTTGTTTTGTTTTTGGTTTTTTTTTTGCAACATAGTCTGATCTCAATTGGAAGGAGCATTTTGGGGTGAAAAGGCCACAGGGAACCCACAGGTTGTGTTCAAACACATTTTCTTGTGCAACACACTGTAGCTGGAACTCTAGCAACAACATGAGACTATGCCACAAACACCTCTGCTTTGACAGCTCCTCACTGCTTTTGGACAGTTGAGCATGACTCAACATCTGCTAGCTTTGATAACTTCTCAGCCCTTGTAGTCCTTCCTCTTTCCTTCAAGAACTTTTCTCTGTGAATACCCAGAGAAGATCCAGATTAACAAAGATCAGAGATCATGCGTAGGTGGAAAGTGATAAAATGCACAGAGATAAAACAAGTCTTAGGTTCCCAAGACTTTTTTTTTTTTTCCTCAGAAACAACTGTAACACAATAAGGAAAACATTCCATCCTTAAAACCTCTAATTCTTGGAGATAGTATTGCCCTGTCACTCCCTTCTTAGTGCTATCCTTATTGGAATACTTTTCTGATTGAGGTTTCTTGCATTTTCTCATGTTGACAGAGATGCCAGCAGTAGGCATAAAGAATGCATGAAACCTCCATCTGCACCCTGGTGAGGCTGATGTCTAGAAAGCATCATTTCCAAAAGCAGAACACATTTGAGATACTGTGACAACAGACATGAGACTTCCAAATGGTGGCTTGCTTCAGCTAAAATAACAGTTCATAAGACTGTTGCAGACATGTCAGTAAAGTTCTGTTCTCAAAAACTACTAGCATTTTTACCAGGCTAGTGTTCAGCTTATTTCACCTTGCAGTTATACCACTGGTATGTCCATTAATCAGTCAGGTTGTCCCCAACCCAGTGACCATGAGGCATGCATATTTTTGTATATATCTATATCTATCTATATGTATATCTATCTTATATACAAATTGGTATGCAACAATGTACCCAGTTCAAAACATGACACCATTTTTGATCACATATCCCGGAATCAAGCCCTTTGGTATTTTTCACCTCTAAAATGTCTGCTCTATGACATTAAAACCACATCCTACAAAACCACTCTTATCAGATAACACAGAAGATGAAAGTTAGGCTAGACAACAGACTAGCAGCAACAACCAGAGAAAGAAAAAATAAAGATGTAAGAAGTGACAAAAGGTGTAAGTTATGTTTGAGAATAATGGAAATGATAATATCTGATGAAAGAAGGAAAATAAATAAGGCCACAGAAGAGAAGCCCACAGGAGGAGGAGGAGTGTGAAAGCCTGGCAGAAGGACTGAGTGGAGACTATAAACAGCATCTGGCAGTAGCTCAAATCAAACAAGGCAGCATATGCAAGAAGTGTGGCACACTAAAAACTTCCTTCCTCTTGAGGATTAAGTAATCTCAGAGTTAGGGTAGAGACTCTCCCTCTCTCTCTCCTCTTGCATACACTGCTCTAAACTCTGAAGAATGGGGGAAAAAAAAAAAAATCTAGTTACAGCTTGGCTATTATTGTAATTTCCCAGTTGCCACCGTGAGCTCTTAATGAAAATTTTCAAAGTCTAAACTTTGAAATCAGCTACTGTTACTGGAAATGAAGTGTGTATCTGAGAAAGAAAGAGGCAGGGTGGTATGCACCTGGAGGAAGACAGTTTCCCCAAGGATACACATCTAAGGAAACACTCACAGCTGCTGGGGAAGCAGCAGCATAGCAGTTAGAATACCTTGCTGTGGAAACACAAATTACAAGATGGAGCTTTGCACCAGAATACTGTGCTAGATCAGCCTGTGTTACCATTTACTTGGGCTGCTGGAGTGAACATGGCAATACACCAACAGAAGATTCTGTCTGCAGAAACCTGTATGCTCCAATTCAGATGATGTGTGGCCTGCCAGGCCCGTTGAAGTTCAAGATAAGCTTTTGTAGCAGCTCAGAATTGGAAAGTGGAGCAGAGACTGGCTGGAGGCCTGTGACTAGTGGAGTCCCCCAAGGGTCAGTGCTGGGTCCAGTATTATTCAATATTTTCATCAAT